>LPNX010947547.1:3516-91518 GCA_001517045.1 Pseudotsuga menziesii
TTGTCATGAGCTCTTAAAACTGAGCCACTTGTACTTAATAATCCTTAAAGTCCATGTACTACTTTGTGTTCAGGAGTTGCAATGTTTCTAATTATTCAAGGATATCAATTGTCAATTATTCAAATGAAGTGCAATCAAATCATAACGTGTCTCTATAACTTCTTGGAACACGTGTGGATGCCTAAACATTATGAAAGAAACAGGCTTTGCGCAAACTAATGAATTTTGTCATAGCACTGGCGGGAGCTTATAGTGACATAGAAACTGGATGAGATGAATCTGGTCATCAAACTTGCGGGAATGTTGGTCATGTAATCTGTTCTCAAACTATCGGTTTAAATACTGCTACTGAATCTCGATATTTATAAGGATCAACTGGGTTAATTGCTATTAATAGCTAAGCAACTCAATATAAATCCGGCTACTCTACTCTTTTGGGGTCTCACTCTTGGTCAACGCTACTAGCTTTGTAGTTGGAAGCGTATTCCATGACTTTTATTGAGCTCTCTTCATTCATTTTGATGTACGAGGGAAAAGCTATGATATTTCTCGTCAAACACCACAACTTCTATGATTTGCTTAACGTATAATTTCTTGAGAATTTCACAGTAATCCAATTGGGTGTGCCTTAGAATGTCACGACCTCCAATGTATTCATGAGAGTTAGTTGACGCGTAGCGAAAGTCAGTAATTTGACGTACAAGTCGACGCTCTTCCATTTCTGTGAAACTTCAAATTTCTTCAAGTTTTATGATGATGATGATGATGATGATGGTTAACGTCCCCTGAGACCAAATTTGGTCTATCGGACCTAAAAAAGAGAATTAATTAGTTTGCTTTAAAGTTATATTTCTATGCTCAAAGAGCTTGGAAAGAAGCGTCCCGAGCTTACTATAATTTTGACATGCTAAAAGGCTAGGAAAGTCGGTATTACAACAAAGATTATGAAACTGGGATCTAATGTGGTTGTATGCAGGGCACTCTAAGAGGAAGTGATTTTCATCTTCAATGTTCTTACTCTCACAAAGGTGGCAGATCCTCTCTACCCATGGTGTTTTAGGGACTGTCCAACGACCAGTTTCACTATGGAGCTCATGCGAGTTCGTTCTTATCTTAGCTATGTTAATTTTTTTCTTAGTACTGATCAAAACAGAGAGATACTTTTGATCTTCTAGAGTAGGGTTGATGACCTCTTTATAATATCTTAATTTTCTTTTAGCCTCGAGATCTTTCTCACACCACAACTTTTCTTTAAACTTAGAAGAAATAATATTTTTAATGTTATTAATATTCAGCAAAGCAACATTTTCATCGATCTCCCAGTGATTTAACCAAGACCTGGTATCTTTATCATACCATATAACAAGTTCCCCAAATATAACAAACATAAATGTTAAAATTTCATGATATAAAAATATTCTGTCTTGATGCCGACCTTGAAATGGAAACTACATTTTTCAAAATATTCTGTCTTGAAATATGGATGTCCAACACTTACGAAACGGATGATCCACAAGGCCGAATTGCCAATTGAACCTGTCATGGAATAATGATGGTAGGGTCGATCAATGCATGCCAATTTTTTATCATGTACGGTTACAAAAAGATTAATGAGAACACATGCAGTTTAATGACAAGGACAATTATACAAAAAAACTTTAAAGCAAAGAAATACACAACCCTAGCAACATTAACTGCCAGTGGGGAAAATGAATTCACTATTGTCAATGAGCACTTGATATATCGCCTACCCCTCTATGATCAATGTAGACAGGAGGCGAACAAGTGGTAGGGATGTTACAATGTCTAGCGTGCCATGCATGTTCGTAATGTGGAGCTATCTTTGAGGTGCCTTCAGACTCATTAAAGTCATCAACATGTTCAAGAGATCATGTTCCTTGAAAGAGGGGACATTCGGCCAAGTTCCTCTCCGTGTGGTTCACCAATTGTTTTGGTGCCAAAGAAAGATGGCACATGGCGTATGTGTGTTGATTGCAAGGAACTGAACAAAATTACAATTAAGAACAAGTATCATCTTCCTCAAATTGATGATCTTTTAGATCAACTTAAGAATGCACTAATTTTCACTAAGTTAGACTTACGAAGTGGCTATCATCAAATTCGTATTCATGACAATGATATTTGAAAGACTGCTTTCAAAAATAAACACGGATTATAAGAATGGATGGTAATGCCCTTTGGGATTTTTAATGCACCCACAATATTTATGAGGGTGATGAATGATGTCTTTAGGCCCTTCATTGATGACTTTGTCATAGTCTACTTCATGATATTTTGATTTTCAGTTGAACTTGGGAAGAGAATGCCAAGCATGTAAATAGGTTTTAGATGTACTTGTAAGAGAAATATTGTACTTAAATATGTCCAACTGTGAGTTTGGAAAGACATCGTTAGTCTATATAGGTTACATTGTAGGGAGTGGAGAACTGAAAATTGATCCCTCTAAAGTGGAGGTCATTGTAAATTGGCCTAAGCCAAATAATGTAACTGATGTAAGAAACTTTTTGGGAGCAGCCCAATACCGGAGGAAGTTCATTGTGAACTTCTCCTTTATAGATTCACCTTTACATGCTTTAGAAAGTGTGAACAAATTCTTTCATTGGGAAGGAAAGCAACAAAAATACTTTGACACACTGAAAGAAAAGATCAACACAACTCTATTACTTGCATTGCCATATCTACAACAACCATTTGAGATATAAACTGATGCTAGTGGTTATGCAATGGGGGAAGTCTTAATGCAACATAAGAAACCAATATGATATCATTCTGAAACTTTCTCTAAAACAATAATCAACTATCCAACCTATGACAAAGAGTTGTATGCATTAGTACAAAGTATAAAAAAGTGGAAACATTACCTAATGGGTAAATAAACAATCATACATACTGATCATCAACCACTAACAAGCAAACCAAGTAAAAAAAAAGTTAGGCTTTTACCCTGCACTTCCAATTCCTTCTCGTCCTTGGGAAAGTGTTTCAATGGATTTTGTAGGAGGCATGGATTTCAATATGCAAACAAGGATGTTATCTTATTTTTGGACAGTTTCTTCACACTTGCTGCAACACAGTTTCTTCACACTTGCTGTAGAAAATTCAACGATGGTACCAACCACTCAGATTTGTCTTCATCATTACTTGATCTCTCATATTGGTAGGCTACAAGTGACCATTACCAAATCGAATAAATTTTTTCTCTGTCGATTCACCATCAAAGGAACAATGCGGTCCATCCACCAGATCTGGAAATTCCTCTATGACATCGCACCCAGATCTAGTCTCTTCTTAATGACAGCATAAGGGATCTCATATCACAAGCATGGATCCACACCTTCCAATTGCAGCTCACCACATCGACCTTTTTCTCCTCCACGTCATAGTCACGGCCTGATCCAACAATTAAAGCACCAGATATCATAGATCTCTTCATACAATCTTTAATTTTTTAATTTTATTTTACATTCCTCATGCACTCAAATTGGTAGCCCGATCAAGACACATCATGCTTATGATCCATATACATGAGGCTCTGATACCAGTTGGTAGGAATTATGAGCATAAATAAAATATAATTAGCAAGAATAAAACGCAATCACAAGCAACCATATAGAAACAACCATTTAACTTGAAAAACCCCATGCGGGGAAAAACAACACCAATGAAGATCTTCATTACCCTGTCTAAACCGACCAACTGGGCCAAGCAATATAGCCACCACGCACCTCTAGGACACTTTACAATGGATCCTCCTCAAGCCTTATAAAGGCTTCATCACATGCAATACCATGGGACAATACCATGAGATAGAACAAACCATGTGCTAGACCTAAACCACCTTTGACTCATTCCCGAGTCAAGGTTAACCCTAACAAGTTTCCCTTAGACTTGTTTTTTGGGAAAGATTCATCGGAATGTGGACAGGTTGATGCAAGTAAAGCTCATAATTTTATTCAGCAGATCTAGTTGATTTCATCAAGTAGTGCAGGAACAGTTGGAATCAAGTCAGTCCAAGTACAAAGAATGACATGAAAAGCATCAGATATATCATTATTTCCAAATTGGTGATCGAGTATGGCTTCATATCAGCAAAGGCTGGCTCCAAGGTGAAGGTCAAAAGTTGAAGCCTATCAGGTATGGACTTTTTACAAATTTGGATAAAGTTGATAATAATGTTTTTCGGTTAGAATTTCCTCCTTATATGCAAATGTATTCTGTTGTTAATGTGGAAAACTTGAACTGTATGAGACTCCTATGATTGTAGACCAAGATATACATGTTCAAGCACCTTATGTGGATGAGTTTTCTCCTGAATATCTCAATGAACTTAAGGAAGATGTAATACTTGATAAGAAGGTCAGATCTTCACGAAGAGGTGCCATGGAATTTCTTCATGTGGGGCTGAAAGGAATGCATCCAAGAAAAGCATGGTGGCTAGAGATTGGAAGAGTGGGGGAGTTGTACCCTCACCTATTTTATGAATGATTCCATACTTTTGGTGGCCCAAAAGATTTCCAGTGGGAAATTTTGATCCTGGAGGATCTTAAAATATTGATTGGAATGAAAGTATTAAAAAGGTGAATTAAATCCTACATGTGTAAAGAGCTCGTTAAGATCTTTCTGACAATGTTCATTTCACGCGAAATAACCTCCAGTTGACGAATTATTGAGTTTCAAAAATTCGGCAAAAGGGTAAATTTGATGTAAAAATGGAAAAAAAGGGGTCCATGTGGCACACCTATAGGGTTCCATGTGGCAGGTATAGTCATGTACCGTTGCCACATGGAATCACCATAGGGTTCCATGTGGACAAGAACAGGTGATGTGGCAGGAAAGTGGAAACGTGTTCAAGGTTGATGATGTCACAAGAGGAGGTGGACCAATCAAGGTCTGCCATGTGACATCCCTGTTGGCACCTAGTTACATAGTTTACCAAAATTTTGGAATTCAGGGAGGATCGAACCCCCGAACTCCATCCCGCTTGTGCCTCCACAGTGCTCCGCTATCCATCTCTTTGTCTGGTGGGTCTTAACATGTATAGGTTATAACTTGTATATAAAGTTGAATAAGTTTTGGTTTTGAAACTTGGGCAAGGCCAAGGGATTATCCCTCGACCCCATGGTCAACACCGAGACCCCCAATATCATTGGAACCTTATGTCAAACTGCCACCGTAATATGCCACATGTTATGCCATATCTCCAACCATTATCCGCCAAACCATATTTCCAACACATTAAACATATGCCAAACCATATATTATGCCACATTCACCATATATTTCATATCCCATATAAAATGGGTAAAGCAGGAAGCCCACGGGTTTGAACCTGGGACCTCTACTCCCCCACTTCCATGTGTTACCAATGGGATACGACCCTGATCCTTGATAGGATATGGTATATTATTATTTTATGTTTTAAACTAATTTTGAACAAACAAATTGGCGTGTGGCCCTCCTTCCTGCGCCCAAAAACTACCCAAAATTCATATTTAAACCACAGTGGACATGCACTGAGTGCTAATTTACCCAAAGTTCGAGACAAAAAACGCAACATTTTGGCACAGATACTGAGGTGGCCTAGTGCATAGACCGAGAGGTCCATAAAATCATTAATGGGTGCGCTTCACAAGGTGGGAATCCATACAGTTTGTATTGTTTTTGTCTTTTGTGCAGGCAGAGTTTCTTGATTTGCATGCTAGAGGAGGCCTTAGGAAAAGGTAGTCGAGTTTATACTCATTTTTCTTGAAATCTTGAGAGGATCACAATGGCATTGTATGATTTTGTTGGTGAGTGACAGAAAACATAAGTGGTTCCAGAAACCCATTTATGTAATCTTTGAAGACTTAATAAGATCGACCTTCTCATTGTAAGTGGCCCAGAGACGTATCCCAGGAGAGTTGAACTCTGTTATCAGTTATTGTCTTTCATTTTCATGGTTTTCATATTGTTTATTTGCTTATGAGTGTGTTTAAAGCATTTAAAATTTCAGTTTAGAGCATGTTTATGAGTTTTTTAACATACAAATTACACATGCAATTTTTAATGATTAAAAAGATACTGAAATTTCATATCAAGTTTGGTATGAAAGAAGCTTAAACATTGCATTGTGAGTTTGTGAATGTTAACAATATATAGGCTACAACGTGGTGAAGGAGAACTTGAAGAATTTGATCCAGAAATCGGTTCAAGAAGTAGAAAAATGCCTTCACCAAAAGGAGAAGAAGCAACTTCTTCTATCCCATCCGAAGGGGAATTTCTTAGAGCTCTAATGAGAATGCAAACGATGGTAGAAGAGCTCTATTAATATCGGAAGAAAGGTGAACAAGGAGGTCCATCTCATGCTGAAGGTAAATAAGAAGGAGGTGGTGAGGAACCTCCTAAAACGCCAGCACATGTTCTTCGAAGGTTATACCTATTGCGTAAGAAGGAAGCACATAGGGTAGACAACGACTTAATCCAATGCAATCCAAGAGAGAGGGAAATGACGCATAGTTTTTAATGCACAGTAGTTGAGTAATTATACTTATGCATTGTGCATGCAAGAAAGGTGTCAACCAAAATGAAGTGGGCATAAGGATGTCTCTCAATCTATAGTTCCATTTTCATTAGTCTACACTTGTTTGTACATAAGGTTACTCCAACTTCATCCAAGATCAAGCATAGATTTGACTGCGCAATTTTGTCCAAGTTCAAACATAGATTTGACTAAGCAACGGGAAAGCCAACAGCTCCGAACTAGAGTTCTCAGGCTTGAAAAACTGGGTACAACATCCTATAGTTCCTTGAGTTTACCATAGAGAAGTATCTAGTACATAATATGGAGAGGTACTAGATATATGATAAAATTGTGGAATGCGGGATAATTTTGCACAATTCATTGTCTTTTATACAATATAGCATATAAAAGGGTTCCCCTTCGATTGAATATATTTTTTATTCTCTTGCGAATTCTACACCATAAGTATGCATTTGCAACTCAAAACCACAAAGGATGAGCTCCAACCGATGAGACCTACAAGAGCGAATTGAAGATGCTTGCAAATATGTATGGCCATGTATTGGAGAATTGGGACAAGTTTACGAATCATTCAAGTAAGTTCTATAAGCTGCTTAAGGAGGAATCTTATCTTCTTAGTTGTAGACATAGCCTTGAATGTGTTAAGGATATTTTAATTTCCGACAGATTGCACAAACCGGGAAAACATCGAATTTCCAAGAGATCACATATAATGACAGTTCGGTGTAACTATTATAAAAAAGATATGAATGGTCCTATATAAACTACTAGAAGGTTAAGAGTTTGGTAATGTTAGGGTTTTATTAAGAGTGTGCATGTGCTAAGCAGATTTGTTTTGAAGAAGAGACCAAGGTTGTAGACAGATCATGAGTGCGTTCACATATAAATCGAAAGCTAGACCAAAGCAACGAGCACATAAGGAAGCAATTATGCCAATCGTTGAAGTAAGGTTCTTATTGTTAGTTTTGTTGAAATACCTATTTCATTTCAAAAGTCGTCAAGGAAATAATAGAAAATCCATTAGTTAGATCCATATGACTAAAATTATTTATGTTTCTTCCATAAAGGAAGCTAATAAGTTAATAACAATTTTACTTTTAGCCAGGGTAGTTAAGTTGAAATACCTATTTCATTTCAACGAGCATATTTTCCTTCCTTTCACTAGGTAAAACATGGACCTACACTAAGAGAATCAATATAAATTAGAACCTCCAGGGTTCAAATCAATAGAAATAAGTCGTTTAGATGTTTTGTGAATTATTTTTATATTGTGTTGCATGTTTACAAGGACAACACCATAGAGAGTTCAGAAGAAGAGGACTAGAGACAACGAAAGTCCAAAATCTAATTTTGATAATGTGTCAAGTACTAGTTTGATGCTGAAGGGATGATGAATAATTGTTGCCTCCATAGGGAAATATTTATAATAAACTGTTGATTCATGACCCCTGTATAAATTATCCTGTTGATCTAATCCTCCATTGGATGATAGTGGATCTATGTCTATCCCTTCCCGTGTCTTCACTTCTGCATGATGATAATGCATATTATGTTTGTGTATGCTTCTAAAGAATAGAATAATCTGTTGAAGTGTTTTTCTCTTTATGATCAACTGCCATCATGTCTTGCATCTGTTTAAACTCTCTTGGCTTTTTTATTTTGACAGTTTAGTTTGGGAAGGAAAAATGGTGAGTCTAGCGTCCGACAAAGATCTTGACCCTCTTGAAAATTTTTGGAAGAAGCATTAAGCAAACTTTGTTGGGAGTCTTCTGTCAACAAACTTTGGTTTCATACTCCATGAGCCACTAGAAGAAATGCTTATTTTTTGATGTAACAACTTTGACATAAGTCCTTTCAGGCTCTCCCAGATCTTTGAAGTGGAGCACAATTTCTCTGTCCATAAAATACTAGGTGCTCCTAACCGTCTTGCAGTTTCTGAATAAGGAGAAGTACACCGAAACAACTCACATATAAGTCGTTGAACCCTAGCTTATTTTGAATTATTCCTTTTCAGTCCATATCACGAACATGAAGTGTGAATAATAACCTAATGATTAGCTTATTCCATTGATTGTTGTAGTTTTCCTTCATTGTCAAAGGGATAAATGTTAGAGTATTTTATTGTAGGCTTATTTTCTATTTCCAAGTGTTTGTAGCCACATCCTCCTTGTGTACCTGTATATTATTTCGGTAGACTACAACAACACCCCCTTGAAGCAAAGGCCTGTAAAAAGCGATAATCTTTGAATAGAAGCAGTAGGCCCAAAAGAAATAATATTTGAATAGAAGGAGCATGCCCAAAGAAGGAGCAGACACAGAATCTAGTGACTCTATTAATGCAACATGCAAAGGCGGCTGCATGCATTAGCAAGGTGGCACAAGCACACTACTACATGCAAATTAGCAAGGTGGTAGGAATGAATAAAACACTTGGATGCATACAGGACAATGAGAACCAAAACACACTATCCAAGCTCAAGCTGAAGGGGATGGACATGCAGGTGGTTAGGACCAAGACGACCATAGCTAGATTTTGTTGAAACCAGGTCTCTCGGCAATTATAGGCTAAAACATTTTATGTCTACCAAGTAATGTTAGAGTAATATCTAACATTACTTGGAACCTTTGTAATATCCAATTTCGACTCTCTTAAAATATAAGATAACATATGATAGAAGCTTAAAAATTTGTATTTTCCCTCACCCCATGCCTCACGATGAGGCCAAATAAGAGCACAAAATTTTCTATTGGTTGATATAAAGGTTTAAACATTGACATTGGTCAAAATAAAGGTGAGATAAAGTCTGAAAAGAAGATGTCAAAAAAACTTTGGTTAAATACATTGATTTTTGTGTAAATACATTGGTTAATGTGCATAGAATAATAGAATTGGAGGCAAGCCGATTCATAGACTCCCTGCCAACCTGAGGTAATTAATAATAACCATATATAACCATATAATGAATTATATCATAAATAAAAGATTAAAAACTTTGATTGACCTTCAGGAAAACATCTATGATTAAACTTGGTAGAAATAATTATACGTGGTGAATTAGCTTGACTCCATGGAATCAACCTGAATGGTATAAGTTTTCTTGTAATTTGTTGGAGAAATCAATTACTAGTTGATTCTCATCAAATCTTAGCCCATCAAATCTTAGCTCGCTCAATCAAGGTCTCTGGGTAGCTTCCAAGAGAAGCCAAATTAAGTGTGTGTATACGTGGAAGAAGAATGACTAAAAAACAGAGTATGTTGGATAAGAACAGAGTAAGAGAAAAAGGAGAAGAAAAAAAGTCTCACAAGTGCTCGAGAGCTCAAGCTCATGGTCTTAGAAAGTATTTAGAGCCCAAGCTCTATAAAAGGTGAAAAATCCAAGTAAAGTTTCAAGTTTATGTATGCTAGCGTAGATACCTTATTTTGTGGCTGTAAATATATATTATAAAGTTCAATTAGAGGAATTTTGAGGTAAAAAATGAACCTTAAAACAAAGAAAATATATTATTATAATCAACCAATCACATTTTAGAGGATGACATCATCCCTATGGTTGAGGTAACATTGCTTGAGTTGAAATGTTATTTATCAGATTTTCAATGATAAATGAGAACCTATAATTAACCATAATAATTTTACAAATACGTTTAAAATAATATAATAAAATACTTGTTTCACATTTTTTCAATATATCAATATATTTATCTTTTGATAATTTTTGAAAAAAAAAATATATATGTAACTAAAAAATACCCCTATAATTTTGTAATACATAAATTTTAAACTACATTTTTTGAATTGTTTATACATTTAAGTCATAATAAAAAACACTTGCATCTAAAAAGTTCACATATTTTAGAATTAACAAAATATTAAAATTTTTGAAACATACAAGCATTCACTTATTTTAAAAATATTTTAATTCATTACACATTTTTAATACATATTTTGATATTTTAAAGACTTAAAAATAAATATTTTCACGTGACTTCATCATACCATATCATGTGAGTTAGGTAAATTTTGATATATATAGTACATGGTATTTTATTTTAATCTATTACACTTCTTTAATACATATTTTAATATTTTAAAGAGTTCAAAATAAATATTTTCACGTGACTTAATCATACCATATCATGAATATATTTTAATTCATTATTCATTTTTAATACATATTTGAATATTTTAAAGAGTTAAAAATAAATATTTTCATGTGATTTAATCATACCATATCATGTGAAGTAAATTTTGATGATGATGATGATGGTTAACGTCCACTTAGACCAACCTTTGGTCTATCGAACCCAAATAAACAAATTATGTAGTTTGTTTTAGAATTGTATTTCTATGCTCAAAGAGCTTGGAGAGAAGCGTCTCGAGCTCACTATAACTTTGACAAGTTAAAAGGCTAGGAAGGTTGGGATTACAACAAAGATTATGAAACTCAGATCTGATGTGCGTGTACGCAAGGCACTCTAAGAGGAAGTGTTTTTCATCCTTAATGTTCATATTCTCACAAACATGGCAGATTCTTTCTACCCATGGTGTTTTAGGAACTGCCCAACGACCAATTTCACTATGAATCTCATGAGAGTTCGTTCTTATCTTGGCTATATTAATTTTTTTCTTTGAACTACTTAAAACCGAGAGATAATTTTGATCTTCTAGAGTAGGGTTGATGACCTCCTTATAATATATTAATTTTCTTTTATCCTCTAAATCTTTCTCACACCACATTTTCTCCTTAAACTTAGAAGTGACAATATTTTTAATGTTATTTATATTTTGCNAATGGCTTAACCAAGCTCTGGTATCTTTATACTAGCCTCGCTTGAGCCTTAGGTGGTTTTGGCTAGAAATTAAAGCTAGTTTAGGAAGTCTATGGTCTCCTATATTATTGATTTTGTGCTTGTACAACAGGAGCCTAGTCATAGCTAGGCTCTCGATAAGAGAAAGACCCACTTCTATAAGGAGAATAGGGTAGGTGTATTGCTTTTAATTTTGAGGTGATGCGTTATAAAACACTTTTGGATTTGCTCAATATTTCTCCAAGATTCTCTAGAGATACTGCAACCCCAAACCTCACACCCATACAAGATAACAGGAGTGACTAAAGTTTCAAACAAGAGCTTCTTTTTATCCCACATCACAAGGTTTGATGCTTTACAATTATTTTCAAGACCAAAATAAGCTTTCCACCCTGCATTAATTCTTTTCTTAATGCTATAGTTCCAGTTGAGTTTGTGATGAATATCAATTCCTAGGTATTTGTAAGAAGACACTTCCTCCAAGTTGTTATTGCCAGTGACACAAAATTAGAGTAAGTGTCCTTCAGTGGATTTGATAATCATATTTTTTGTTTTGTCGATGTTAACAGTCATACCCATGGTAGAGAAAAAATCCTTTAGAATTCTTAGTTGCTTATCAAGATCAAAAGGGGACCTTTCCAAAAGAACACTATCATCAGCATAGAGAAGAAGGATGATGACTATTCCAGCTAAGATCGTGCCAACACAACCTGCTTCCTCTAAACAACCTTCTAGCTTATCTATGTAAATGCCAAAAAAGGGTGGGGGAGAAAGGGAAACCTTGTTTAACTCCGATATTACACTTAATATTTTTCGATCACCCCTTGTTGGTCTTAAGCTTAGAAATGACATTCTTGTATAACCTTATTGCGGTGGCTATCAACTCAAAAGGAACCTTTAGCTCTTCTAATCTATTCCATAGGTTATTTCTAGGTACCGTATCGAAAGCCTTTCTAAAGTCCACAAAGCAACAAAAGAGATTGGATTTATCATTACGACACTGCTCGACCATTATCCTAAGCATAACGAGATGGCCTGTTGTTGATTTCTTCCTTCTAAAACCCACTTGGCCTTTAGCCTGCTTACCTTCACTTTCAAGCCAGCCCTGATCTTCTTTTCCAAAATAATACTGTACAACTTGGCTAAGAGAGGGCTAATCATAATTGGACGGTAATTAGAGGGGTTATTTGTATCCCACTTTTAAAAATAGGGATAATGAGGCTTTGAGTCTAAGGTTTAGTTCATGGTATTTTATTTTAATCTATTACACATTTTTAATACATATTTTAATATTTTAAAGAGTTCAAAATAAATATCTTTCCTGTGACTTAATCATACCATATCATGTGAGCTTGGTAGAGTTTGAGTACAAGGGATTAACGTGATATTTTATAAGGTTGGTGAGGTTTATATATATATATATATACACATGTGATATTATATGTTTATATATATTATAGTTGTGTTTTTAAAATTATGTCTTATATATATTTATTAATATTATTTCAAAATATTAATTGGTGAAAGTTTTTGAAGCTCACTTTTATATAGGCACATTTTTTATTTCTAGTCACATCATTAATGTAGTTTTTTATTAATTTTATTTCTATTTAATTTTTAAATTTAATGTAATTACAGTTTATATGGATTGTATTGTAAAAGGTAAGTTGCTAATTTACATTTTCCACAAAATGACAAATTCTCAATATTTTATTATTTATTTTATGAAGTAGACCATAAAATTTTTCTAATGTAGTGTAAAAGGTAAGTTGCTAATTTACATTTTCCACAAAATGACAAATTCTCAATATTTTATTATTTATCTTATGAAGCTCATTTTAGACCATAAAATTTTTCTAATTAGTATGCGTTTATCCTCTAGAATGTTGAATATTACATGTTGCACATCTTCTCCAGAATTACTTGTGTGAATATTGTTAACACTTACCATTTGTAAAAGAAATCAAGAATCTCCCATATTTCATAGTGTAAAAGTTGGTGAAATGTGTTTAAGTTCTGTTAAATTAAGACTTGTCGAAGTGCACTCATGTCAAAGCTATCTTAACCAACGTGGTGGTAAAAATGTGTCTTTCATGTAGAAGTGAATGATAAAATTTATATAACAAAGATAACATTTTAATATTATAAGCCTCTCCAAGTGGGAGTTGGTGGCAGTAATTTGGTAGGAAACTTGTCAAAGCAAACTTGTCCAAGAATAATGTGGGGTTTTCCTAATTAAGTGTGCCCTAGTTCAAAAATAAAGAAAAATAAAATATTAGCGGTTTTTCCTTGATCTAGTATGAGAGTTGGTTTAGGAAGAGCAGAAATCCTATTTAAAAAAGGGAAAAGTAATTTTTTTTAAGAAAAAACAAAATTAGAAAATGGCTTCCACTTCAAGTGCACAAATGTCAAGTTTTCAAACTCCAATTTTTTCAGGAAATAATTAAGAATATTGGTCTCTAACTATGAAGGCTTTGTTTATGGGTCCATATGTATATGAGATAGTTCATAATGGCTATGCAGCACCGACATATTAGAGAGTATATAATGCTCTCACACAAGCTGAGAAAGATGCCTTGAGGGAATAAAGGAAGAAAGATAGAAAGGCTCTGTTCTACATACATCAAGCAATGCATGAAAGCATACTCCCAAGAGTAGCAGGAGAAATAAACCACTAAGGAGTCATGGGACACACTAGAAACCGCCTATTAAGGCTTAGACAAGATAAAGACTACTAAATTGGAGATTCTTAAAAGAGATTTTGAATCTTTGTCAATGAAAGATATAGAGTCAGTGGAACCATTTTACACTCGAGTTATCGGTCTGATAAATTAAATGAAACCACGTGGAGAAGCTATAGATGACATAAGGTTTGTTGAAAATGTGCTTAGAAGTCTTTCCCCAAAATTTGAATCCCTATATGTGACCTTGGAAGAAAAAAAAGACATATCCCAGTTTACTATTGATGAGTTGCAAGCCTCACTTATCAATCATGAACATAGAATCAGTAGATCAAATACATCATTATAAGGTGCATTTGTAGCACAGTCATCCATAAATTGTGAAAGAGGAAGGGGGAGATCTAATTCTAGAGGCAGAGGATGAAGCTTTTCCAGAGGAGGATGCAACAAAAATCCTACAAATGTCACTGGTAGAGGTCAAAATCAAAACCCCAGTCAACCATGTGTCCAAAGGTTTGATAAATAAAAAAATTCAATGTCATTATGCAATAAATTTGGACATTTTGCATATGAATTGAGGAAGAAGTGGTATGACCAAGGAAAGCAAGGTCAAAATCAGTCAAACAACACCAACACTTCGACCATCACAATGTTTTTGGCATGTGCATCTCTAATCGAATGCAATGTTGTCTAAGAAAGTCCATGTGACTTATGGTACTTAGATTCAGGTTGTAGAAATCATATGACTGATAATTTAAATTTGTTTTCCAGACTAGATAAATCAGTTCCAACTGATGTCACACTTGGCAACAATATTCAAGTCACTATTTTGGGCAAAGTTACTGTTGGGATTCTAACCAAACAGAGGGAGAAAAAACTATGCATGATGTTTATTATGTCGAAGGTTTAAAACATAATTTGATGAGAATTAGAAAATTGTTACAAAATTTTTATTGAGTCTACATGGAAGACAACTATTGTGTGATTAAGGACATACATCCAAGCAACTAGTTGATAGAAAAAGTACCCATGATAAAAAATCGCTTGTTTTCCTTGAGGATAAGTCTAGTTATGAAAGCAAACTCAACTCAAGTTGTTCATGAAGAGCAGAATGAAAATTGAGAAGATGCATTTAAGGAAGAAAGAAAAGAAGCAGACAAGCACTACGACAAGGATTAAAAAGACAGCGATAAAGAAATACAAGCAACATTTCAATCATAGGTTCATGATGAGTCCTGGCTATGGCATTTCATATTTGTACATCTTAATTTTTTTGGGATAAAATTATTGCACATGAAGAATATAGTGAAAGGATTTTCGTTGATTGAAAAACCAGAGAGAATTTGTGAAGGTTGTGTTTTTGAAATTGCGCACTGTGATATTTGTGGGCCAATGGAGACACCATCCATAGGAGGCTGCAATTAATTTCTTACATTTATTGATGACTTCAAAAGAAAAACATGGATATATTTTCTGAAGCACAAATCTAATCCATTTGGATATTTTCAACAGTTCAATGCACTTGTGGAAAAACAAAGTGGATATTGCATCAAGATCTTAAGGACAGATAGAGGTGGTGAATATGTCTCAAATGATTTTCTATATTTTTGCAAGACCCATGGCATACACAAGCAATTCACTACGTAGTATACACCTCAGCAGAACGGTGTCGTGGAGAGGAAGAAAAAAAACCATTATGGATATGTCATTCAAGATGATGGTAGCAAAGCATTTGTCAAATGAATAATGGGCTGAGGCAGTGACAAAGTCCCTCAAGAAGCTTGGGAAGGTATGAAACAACGGTGTTTCTCATTCAAAAGTTTTTTGTTGTGTCACAAATGCACATGTTCCAGGTGAGTTGAGAAAGAAATTAGACAATAAGGGACACATATTTTTTTTGTTATTTTGAATATACCAAAGCATACAAGTTGTATGACCCTGTCACAAGAAAAGTAATTATCAGTCGAGATGTTCAATTTGTTGAGAATGAAGCATGAGATAGAATTGTAGAAAATAATGTCAAGATTGTGTTGACTATTGAACATGATGACATGATGGAGGAAGTGGTTCAAACACCAAATGTAAGCCAAAATGTCATAGCCTTGTCCACTCGTACGACAATGCAACATGTTTCAGCACAAGGAACTTCAACAAGTCGTAGCTCAAGTTACACTGACAAGCACACCAAAAGCGCAACAAACTCCATCAACTAGTTCAAGGAGTTCAACATCAACAAATTCAATAAAGATACGAAGTCTACATGAGATATATGATGCTAGTACACCAAATTCATTTTTAGTTTTTGCATTATTTTCTCAAATATATGATTCTCTAACATTTTAGGAAGTTGTTGCAGATGAAGTATGGGTGAAGAAATAGAATGGATTGAGAAAAACTAAACATGGGATTTGGTAGATGTACCGAAAGATAAGGATGCATTTAATGTTAAATGGATTTATAAGACCAAGCAAGATGTTGATGGAAATGTACAAAAGCACATGGAAATATTGGTTGCAATAGGGTTCACGCAGTAACCCAACATAGACTTCAATGAAACTTTTGCACATGTTGCACGAATGTACACGGTCATAATAGTTTTGGCTATAGTTGCACATAATAAATGGTATGTTTATCAAATGACTATTAAATCTACATGTTTAAATGGTTCTGTGCAAGAGAAAGTGTACGTGGAACAACCACAAGGTTTTGAAGTTCCAGGACAATAAGACAAAATGTACAGGATGGAAAAGGAATTTTATGGTTTGAAGCAAGATCCTTACATAGCTTGGTACAACCACATTGATTCCTATCTCACCCAAAATGGATTTTATCAAAGTGAAAGCAAACCAACATTGTACATCAAATTCAACAAGCAAGGTAATATGTTAATTTCCTCCCTGTATGTATATGATAATTTTTACTTGTGGTTTTGGCACGGATTATTTTAGAACAATCATGGGAAGTGAATTCAAAATGATTGATTTTGGGATTATGAAATATTTTCTAGGAATTGAAGTCCATCAATATAAAAGTGGTATATTTATATCACAGTACAAGTATGCAAATGAAGTTTTGAAAATATATAATATGGCTAATTGTAACCCAACCCCAACACCGGTTATAACATGTTTGAAACTGAGCAAGGATGGTGATGAATCAAATGTAGATCCTACAATGTTTAAAAGGTTGGTTGGCAGCCTTATGTATCTTACTGTGACAAGGCCAAACATCATGTATGGAGTTAGTTTGATCTCAAGGTTTATGGAGTCACCAAAAGACTCTCATTGACAAGCATGAAAAATAATTCTAAGGTATGTAAGTGGAAAAAAGGACTTTGTAATTTTTTATTCAACCTTAGAAAATTTCAAATATATTGGATACACTAATAATGACAATGGAGGCAACATAGATGACAGGAAAAGCACATTTGGGTATTGATTTCATTTTGGAATACGAGTTGTGTCATGGGAATCAAAGAAACAACCCAGTGTGACTCTTTCTTCAGCAGAAGGACAATATGTCATAGCTACAAGTGTTGCATGTCAAGTTGTTTGTATGTGAATGATTTTAAGGGATCTGTCGCAGAACCAACCATTGCACTGTCAAAGAATCACGTGTTTCACAAAAGAATCAAGAATATTGAAATAATGTATCATTTCATAACAGAATCGATAAATAACAAAGAAATTTGTTTAGAATTTTGCAGGTCTAAAGATCAGCTGGTATACATATTTACAAAACCATTGGAAAGGGACACATTCTAGTATCTACGAAGTTGTTTAAGAGTGACAAGTTATGCACAGAGCAAGTTCCATCTCTAAAACATTTTGTAAAATTTTGTTTTAATGATCCACTTTTGTTCATAATTAAGGGGGAGTGTTGGAGAAATTAATTACAAGCCGATGTCCATCAAATCTTAGTCGGATCAGTCAAAATATATAGAAATATTGTTTGTTCAATCACTATGTTATAGTAAGGAGTTCACGTCTCACCATATTTATTTAGTCATGTTTTTGTTCTACAATTCAAGATGATTGGTAGATTTCCATTCATGTATTAATTTGCAGTCTTTAATGTTAATCGATAGCTTCCAAGAGAATCCAAATTAAGTATGTGTATATGTAGAAAGAGAATGAATAAAAAATATAGTATGTTGGAGAAGAACAGAGTAAGAGAAAAAGGAGAAGAAAAATTCCGAGAAGTGTTCGAGAGCTAAAGCTCGTGATCTTAGAAAGTATTGAGATCCCAAGCTTTGTAAAAGGTGGAAAATCCAAGTAAAGTTCCAAGTTTATGTATGATGTCGTAGTTGCCCTATTTTGTTGTAGTAGATATATATTACAAAGTTTGTGTTTATTCTCAAGAATGTTGAATATTACATGCCACACATATTTTCCAAAATTACTTGTGTGAATGTTGTTAACATTTACCATTTGTAAAAGAAATCAAGAATCTTCCATATTTCACTGTGTAAAAGTTTAGTTTTAACCACATAGTAGCTTTGACACAAATCTCATTTTAATATTTTGGTTATTTGATATTGTGGGATGGTCATTATAGTTGTGTTGAAGTTCATATCAAGTTACTGGGTGGTGAAATGTGGTTTTCAAGTCATAGTTAATAAACAAAGAAATATCTTTATTATAAAGTTCGGTTAAATGAGGACTTGTCCAAATGGAGTAATGTCAAAGTTATATTAACCTACCGGGTGGTAAAAACATGTCTTTCATGTCGTATTGAATGATATAATTTATATAACAAAGATATCCTTTTAATATTATAATCCTATCGAAGTGGGAGTTGGTCACAATTAAAAGTATGTCGCAGTAAAGTCCCGTTAAAGTAAAATTCAAGTTTGTGTATATCCAAATAAAAGTGTGTCAGGGTAAAAGTCCGTAAAAGGTCTGTCGAATTTAAAGTCTGTCGAAGTCAAGTGTAATGACCTGTCGTAGTTAAATCTTGTTGAAGTAAAATCCCGTCGAAGTTAAATCTCATCGAAGTTAATTTTTTCGAAGAAAACTTGTCGAAGAAAAAGGTGGGGTTTCCCTAATTAAGTGTGTCACAGTTCAAAAATAAAGAAAAATAAAATATTTACCATTCAGTTAAAGCAAAGTGCCTTTGACTATCGTAGTTTTTCATGGATAATTCATTGCTTCAAATATTGGATTTGACTATGGTCAGAGCGACAAAGAAGGAATCATGGATGACAAGAAGAAAGATGAAGAGTTGAAGACAATAGGAAGATGGAAAACCAAGGCTTTGGCATAAGCCCTCTAGGCCTAATACCTGCAAGAGAACTGCAAATAATTAGTAAAAATAATACAACTGGTAGATAATTATTATCATAATAATATTACCTGAGCAATCACTGCATGATGGGAAATCTGTAATGCATTTTTTCCTGGTTACATTGCTTCGTTATTATAAAAACAACTTTTGAATACGCCCATTGAACGATAATTCAATGATATATTGGAGCAGCTAAGAATGGATATGAATCATTGGGATGTTACAATGATACATTGAGGTGTGGGGTTGTATGTGGATGCTAGAGGAGAAGTCAAGCGTTACAAATTTATAGTGAAGCATTGGGATGGTACACCGATACTATGAAGTGGTTGCATGATACCTAGATGGAACATGGATGGTACGTGGATGCTGCAGCAATCAAGTTCTATAGGGTTAAAGTGAATAATAGGGAATGGCATTTGGATGAGTTTAATTGTCTTATTATTTATTAATTTGGATTGTTAAATGGGTAACACTTGCTTGTAAATTAATACTTCAAGAAAATGATCATATTTAATCTTTATCATTGGATTGGGAGAGATGACTATGAATATTCTTCACCATCAAATCATGTCCGCACAATTCATAATCTTGATTAAAAACATGCAATGAGGGTCCATGTATTAAAATAAATACGCCTATCAACGTAACTATTAGCGTAAAAATTCTGAAAGCCTCACTCCACTTCCGACGTTGAAATTACAGCATAAATATATATCCTTCATACAAATTCTACCAAAGTCAATGAAGGAATGATGGATCAAATCATGCCAAGATATAGGATTCAATGCAAACTATAGCTGGTTTTGCGTTGTGGATGTAAACAAAATTGATAATTAGAGGAAATTTGAGGTCTAAAATGAGCCTCCTAAGGAGAATAATAGTTAAAATAATAAATTATTATTATAAATTTTGAAAGAAAAGACATAAAAACTACTTTTTGTTTTCATATTTTCAACTTATCTCCCAATGGTCTCACTCAAATTTCGAGCGGGATCATTTGTTAGATGCAGAAAAATTCAATTTTATAAAATACATTAAAAATGTGTTACCTTTAACACATTTTTTAATGTATTTCTCAATATTTGTGGGGTGCTATCCATTAAAATTATGCAATGTGGGTACTCGTTGGATGTAGAATTGAATTCGTTTGCATCCAACGAGTGCTCCCGCTTGAAATTTGAGTGAACCACATGGAGATAAGTTGAAAATAGGAAAACAAAAAGTAGTTTTTTATGACAAATATGTCAAGTCAACCAATATGGTGGACTCATTTCTTAAAATTCTATTGGTTCTTCAATTCCAATGTATCAATGACTTGTTTTCTTATAAGGTCCATTTTAGACTCCAAATTTCCTGTAATGACTTCCAACAAACTTAACCAGAAATGAATAATCATTTTCGATCATACAAGTGCTTCTCAAAGGCTCCATACATCGACCAAAAATAAAAAGAGCGATTTGTTTTCACACAATTGAAGTCAAACAACGTTGTGAAAGAAGCAACAACATATTTATTGTAAGCAATACAATACATGGATGCATAATCATTCACATTACATAGAAAGTTCCACACACGTACAAACTTCGAGAAATTTTGGATTGTATGACCTTGTTATTCACCATCGTCGACAACTCCATAAGAAAACCTTATAACATAGTTATAATAAGAAGGTAGCAAAGTATGTAGTGCATAGTTAAAACAGATACTAAGGAGATTCCATGAAATACTTATATATTACTAGTTACTTATTGGATCTACATTGTTTAGATTTGATGAATGAACATGTGTAAGCAATAGAAGAAGATTAATGAAGGGGATCATGAGAGGGGTTTGCTTAATGGGATTACACGGTTGTTGTACCTTCGATAGAGGTGTCAATATATTTGGAAGAGAGGGTTGTTGCAGAGTTGGAAGGTTAGGAGGTGTTGAACTAATGGGATTGGAAGGTTGTTGCACAACCTTCATTGGAAGTGAATGTTGTTGCAGTATAGGTGGTAGGATATGAGGAGCTTGGATTATCCCACCATTTGGGGTGATCCGATGACCACCATAGGAATGGGTGGATGGTTTGGTATGTATATGCTTACTTGAAATAATCACCTCCATCCATTAATGGTAGGTTCCATATTGATCAATTTCTATTTCATGGCTCCATAAGTATTTATACTCCTAGACATAGTGCACACAATGTCGAACAAGAGAAGCATTCCCAATGTGGAAACAACGACGTGAAATCAGGTTGATGATTGCATATTCACAAAACTAGAAATAAAAAGAGAAAGGATTACATGTGCTTGAACACAGAGTTCCATGCCATTTTAGTAGTATCCATCCAATCTACGTCTACATAGAAAATAAATCCATGGTTCAGGACTCTTTTTCTTTTCCTTTTCCTTTCCCTGCACAACATGAGTGAGTACATGCAAGACACTGTTATAGTGTGATTTACCACACCTTATGTATCATGCATTAATGGCCTTACCTTGTCCCATTGCAGACTCACTATACCCCCTTACTCAGTATAGCCCAGATGCTTCATTTTAACCCTTATAAATACATTTTTGAAGATGCACACAGGTCAACAACTATGCAACTCGTGTATACATAGATTGCACCATTACATCCTGCGTACATAAGATTTTATGATAAAAAAAAATATTTTGAGTTTTCCTCATTAAGTAAAGAATAGCTTGATCCTTGGCCTTCCATATGCCTGGAAACACTCCGATTCGACCCTCCATTTCCCATTTGAGAACTATATATTGAGCCATTATGAAGCATTACAGGAGAAAACAAAGAGAATAAGGAAACTAAAGTAAAATTTTTCTCCATTGCCATATACTTGAGTTTGCGTCCCTTTGTCCTTATTGATAGAACTCTTTGGGTTCATATCCCAAGCTCTCTGTTGTCTTTGTGAGATTACATTTCTATGGAGGATTTAAGTGGTGGAAGCCCAGGTGGAGGGACTCAGTTTCTTAGTTCCAACAAGGTGCCAACAGAGGTTGTCACATTGTATATTTGTTTTTACATTAATATAAATATCCATTTCTCATCCAAATTTCATGTGCAATTGTTTATATTTGTATCCATGGGTATACTTTCTTTATACATGTTTAAATGGATTATGAGAGTTTCAAAAATAATATATTTTATTCTTAGATATATATTTGTTGTTGAGGGAAACTTGTATGGGCAAGATTTTTATTGTGAGTTCAATGGCGGTCTCCTTCAAACATCGGATTGAGGTACGATTTATATCCCTTAGTTGTTATCTTCTTTAATTTATCTTGTATATTTGAGAATGGATGTGATTTATGGTGTCATAATGTCTGTTGTGGTCCACCCCAATCAATAGGAATATTTTCTCTATAACAGAATGGGCGACTCCACTAGGAAAGGTCTCCTTTTTGTTGGGGTTTTTTTGGGCGCATTTTTCTTGAATTGCTATTTGTTTCTTTGTGTTTCTGTGCCACATTTTTAGTATAGTCATTTATGGATAGTAACTTGGATTGCTTTGAAATTTAGCTTGTTTTTTACCACCTTTTTCCTTGTATATGTAGGTCACAGTACTGACAGTTGTATATATACACGGGATGTTTTTTGGTAGGTCGTGTAGATAAGTTGTTGTTCTCCAAATAGTCGCGTATACCTCAAATTTTGATTGGTAGATTGGTTTGAGATATTTTTGGGTGGGTTGTGAGTGTTTTTGAGTCTTCCATGGTCCTGATGTTGTCAGTTGACTGCTCATTTTGTGACTGGAAACCTATTTTTTATCAAATTTTATTTAGGAATATGTTCTTGTCATTTTATCCCTTTTTGTTTTGCTTGTAGTGCATTATTCATTGAGTCTCGGTGTCTTTCTTATCTTTTTTCTTGATTCTTGCTGCAAGGGCTAAGAATTTAATGGTTCCTTTTTTCATTTTCATTAATTTATTTTGAAAATACAAAAATATTTGCCTTGGTGTATATTCATTTACATTTTTCATTTGCATGGAAAGAAGCACTTGTATTGGTTTGCTTAGAATGGAATTAGTCTAGGATTTCAATTAGGATAGGTTTCACTTGCATTTGAACATAAAGGATTTATTTTCGCACTTCATTTAGTGGCATACCACATTTTCATTTGGAAAATGAGTTTTCACTTGGCATTATTTTCAGGTGTACATATTTACTTTTATTGTTGAGTCATAACATCACTAGTTTCACAACCATATCCCATGAGTATGCACAACCTCTTAAAATGAACACTTAATTTAAAATTGATTAGAACAATTTGAATTTATAGGGTGCACCAACAACAATAGGTTTTAGAGTCTTGGAATAGGATTTTGTGAGTAAACTTCTCCAAGACTATAAACTAGAAACAATTTAGGTGTCTAACCAGGGAGAGGAGAAATCCTTGTTATAATTGGTGTTTTCAGGAAGCTTATCTTACATAGGATTTAATCACGAGGAAACACACACATTGATGGTGGGGATATCCCTCAACTACCTTCAGTGAGGGCCAAATATGTTTCCATGATCTTATTCGTATCTGGCGTCTCTTTGAGGTACCTTTGGTGCTTTCGAGGTTCAGGCTTGGTTACCCTTTTCATATAGTGGATCCCTCCTACAACTGTCCTCCTCAGCATTAGTTATATCAAGGTGACCTTAGTTGATTTTCCTAGGTATCATAGGGGGTGATTTTAGAGGTTATTATGTGAGTGTCCTATCCAAGTAGGGGTCGGATGACACAGTTTATCTATGCGTTGAAGCTCAGGGCCAATATAATTGGTTACAAACCTCCTCTTGTAGTGTATGGGAGTCTCATGCCTCTCCTAGGCTAGGAATACCTCTTGCATTTGGGAGCTCATTGATCCTTATTCCTTGTTTGTGTGTTTTCATCCTAGCTTATTTAGGAGTGTGCTCTGTGTCCGCTATTTGGCCTTAGGGATCATGGTTGCTTTAGTCTTTTTTCTAAGGATTCATAGTGGATCAAGGTTTAGTGCTTCGTCATTCTCGTTAGTTAGCAGTTTTACCGCATTTTGACCCTTCACATCCTCTTTATAAGAGGGATAGACATTATAGGTGGCCTCTTTCCCATCGAGGTATCCATAGAATTTTTATGAGTAATACTTTCGAGACTCTGGAGTTCCCTCCATATCTGTCATCTCAGTTGGGAGGAGGAATCCATGAGACTCCTTATTCTTCTACTTTATGGATTATCAGGCCTCCGGTCTATACCATCCCTCATACGGCTGGTCCTTCCCACCCCATAGGAATGAATCCTTTTGACTTCATGGAATTTGTCCCAAAATTTTCCTCGAGAGGATCATGCATCGAGGTTCAATTAGTCCCTTTTAGTTTGGATCCTTTTACGTTTGGCATTGCAAATTTTTCAGTGAGTACTCCATCATCCATCCAAGGTCCTAGTGCGGGACCTAGTGTTGGACTGGGGGGCATGTCATCCCATTTCACTACATATCAATTCGTAGGTGGGAATATTGCTCCGTCTACTCTGTTTGTTGAGGGGTGGCCACCCCCTTCGTTCGGTCCTCACACTGGTGTTCATACTGTTAGGGGTGGTGGTGCAAATGTGAACGTTGGGTCTGCGACTTACATACCTTCTTTCATCCCATCATCCACTACACCTATTCCATTGAATGATTTTATCATGACGAATCCTCCCCATATTCCAAGTGGGACCTTGGGAGGGAATATTCATGTTTGTATGGGTCCCCCATTGTTAGGTATCCTGATATCGAGAGGGTTAGTGCCTACTCACATGTCTAGTGGAAACCCGGTTCATAATATGGTTAAATTTGGTAATGTTTCTCTCCCCACCTAAGGAATGCCTCACATGAAAATGCTCATGCACCATTTTATGGGTCATATGGGAGGAAGCTACTACCCAACTGGTCAAGATCATGGCCTTTACCAAAACTAACCTTTCATGGGGGCATGGAATCAAATGTCGCAATCTAGGATCCATTTTTTAAGCTATGTTGAATCTTCTGACTTATATAGACTCACGAATGACCCAATGTGTCATGATTCTGCATGGCCTCTAGTACCCACTAAGATTCCTTTAGATATTCCAAAGTTTGAAGGTAAGAAGGGTGAGGATCCCGGTGATCACGTTATGAATTTTCATTTATGGTTCTCTTCAAATTCATAGAACCATGATGCTATCTGTTTAAGACTATTTCTATGCACCCTCATGGGTCGAGGTTTGATATGGTATAAAGAACTTCCTGGGGGCACATACTGGACTTTCAATGACTTGGCCATGGTCATCCTTAATCACTTTCAGTTGTTGGTTTGCTATGATTCCAGTATAAAACTCTTTTTGACCTTTCTACAAGACAAGTCCACTCACATATTTGACCACATTTAGGAGTGGCATATATGAAAGCGACTGATTAAGGCCAATATTCCACCATAATTTGTTTTGGAATGGTTCCTTAAGTCCTTGTTTTCATATATTACGAAGGATGTTTCGACATCTAGGGTAGCGACTGAGGAACAAGCCATTTTTGAGCTCACCAACTAGATTTAATATATGATCAGTCTGGGTTCTTTTATGAGATTATCCCTGATGCATCGAGGTCTAATCATGACCCCAAGTTTAAACCCAGGTCGCATGCTGATGGAATTGTTAGCTCTACGAGTGAGAAATTTGTTGACCAGGTTGCGAATCAAATACAAAGTTTGTCTATTGACCAGTCTACGGTCGATAAAGCTACGACTTTGTCCAACCCTACCCAATCGATGGATTTACAGTCTATGCAGTTGTCGAACTAGAAGGGTAACCAACAAGCCAGACAGAGTAGGAAGAAAGGGAAGAATAATAAGAAGGGTGGGAATAAAAAGGAGAACGTTAATTATGACTAGAACAACGAAAATCCCAAGGGGGGACAATAAGACTAAATGAAAGGTCAAATTCCCATGTAAACTATGTGGAGGAGACCATCTTATGCACTTGTTCCTTAGAATTGACGACGCCTCAAATTTGATCAAACAAGGCCCAACTATGTTGACAGATCCCCTTTTGCATAATCAAAATATGACTTCAAGGATTCCAGCCACCGGAAGTGGTTATGGTGGGAATGAAAACATTCCAGTCCTACAAAGTGGTCATGGTTGTATCAATATGATGTTAGTTTTTCATTTTGTGACCCGTTCATGTTATTATGATCTGTCGCAACCAACCTTGTTTAAAGATCCTCCACCTCCTAAGATCCCATTGTAGATTGATAAGCTTGAGACTATACCACACGTATCGAAAATAGTCATGAAGCTCTTGGTGCACAATCCTAATGCCCGAGCCTCCCAAAACTATACTTTTATGGAAGATCTGGGCCAAAAACCTTGTGTGATGTTGTATTTGGAGGTGCTCCAAACGTGTCCTGTATAGAGGAACACCTGATTGGATACTTTAGGAGCTTATGAGTTAAGTACTCCGAGTACAATAAATTTTGAGACGGTTGATGTCCAACCTCACATACCTTACCATGTGGCTTTTCAATTCCATGTGGAGTGTCTAAACAACACCATCAAATGCATGGTTATTGGTGCTTCGACATCATTCATGTCATTATCTTGTTGGAAGGGCCTTGGCTCTCCCCAGTTGTCTCAATATACAACTACATTGACAACATTTGATGGAAATCATTTAGACCACATGAAATTATTTCTTATTTTCAGGTCCAGTTGGGAGGGAAGACTGTGTTGGTCAAGGTTGAGGTGGTTGATGCACCCCTTGACTACAACCTTTTACTGGGTTGGAACTGGATTTATGCCATTAAGGTGATCGTATCGTTTATGTTTCATGTTGTATCCTTTACTCATGAAGGAAGAATTGTGACGATCAATCAATTATCATTCACAAATTCTATTTCCTTTGCATCGTCAGCCCCTACGGTTCCGGTTATTGAGAATTCCCAACCGAAAATTGATAATGTTGCTGTCAAAATGTATCCTTCGCTTATGGGAACCTTTAACTTTTCGGCTCCAATTTTTTCTATTGATTCCACTTCCGATGGTTCTCTATCATTGTCGAGTGTGGTCCCATTTTGTACTTCATATTTAAGTGATCCTAGGACTCTCCCTTATCCAGTTGAATCTGGTGAATGTGTAATACACAAAGAATTAATAATTTATTATTACATTCTGTTATAATATTTTATTTTATTATTTTAAATATTTTTAACAAAAAGTAAAAAATAAAACAAATGTAATGGATTATTCTTTTATTAATAAAAGATACTGGAGGGGACATAAATTAAATAAGTGTTGAAGAGTGTTTACTGACCCACAAGAGGAAAAGACAAATGGTTGTAGATACTGAGTGAGAACTCAAGGTGCATGAGGAATCTTCCCAAAAATTAGGTCACAACTCTTTGTTGAGTGCTAAAGAGCAGGAGGCTCATAAACGACCAATTCCTAGGAAAATTACTATATAACAATATGTCCATTGCGGTAAGAAGGAGGCTATAATTGTGAGGATTGAATCTAATAATGCAAGATATGGCACATTAAGTGGATTTTTCTCTTATAATTCAGGGAACAGGCTCAAGGGTTCTCGAGCAAGTGAATTGGCTACTCTAGGAGTTGGTTGGGAGGAACAACTATTCCATCTTTGTTTTCCCGATAGTAGTGCCAGGTTCCTAGTATTATTCTTAACCGATTAAAACTAGTTATAGTAGGATGTTTATCTTAAGTTTGAATTGGAGCTATATTCTTTTAGGAAAAAAAATTTTATGCATCCATATAGGAAAATTATCTATCATGTATCTAAACAGAATGTAGATTTGTTAGAGTTCAATATTCATTCCTATTATGTTATCAAACTAGATCTTCTTTTCTGTATTTTACTCATTCCTGTTAAATACCAAATTTAGTTATTAAGGTATCTATGATCGGGCATCCATACCCAAATTGAAGATTGCTATTCATGTGCATTATTATAACCACTAGTATTTTTAAAGATATTGTAAATCTAGTTAATTATCATAGATCACTTAGCTTATATTATAACTCTAATTAAAGAGTGAAGTAACCTTTTTAATAAATTGAAATATCTTAGCAAGATTTTACCCATAGTTTTTCCTTAAACAACTAAGATCCGAAAGGATTGTTAAAAAACTTAGCTTAAACATAGCCGAGAGAAAGATCGAGGTATAAGAGAAACCAAAGATGCTATATCTCAAATCAAAGGAAAATTCTACTGTATAAACTAATCAACAATTATTTTAGAATCTAGTCGAGACCCGAAAGGCCTTCTTAATTTTATAACTTATTAAATGCATTCTATTTTAAAAACTTTGTTACAAATGAAATTCTATAGATCAAGAATGTTAGATCAAGATCCATCGTGATCTTAAGGAATCATTGTAAATACCCTATAATCATATATGAATATTTTTATTATATGCAATATATAAAAATCATCCAAGTACATATATATGCAATTAACAGATTATACCAATTAGGGTAATCATCACATATCTAATTGTTTAGTTAAATAATTGTAAATATTCTATGTATTATTATTAAACTAACAATCAACAACCAAAATCAAGGGAACCTTTAAATTAGATTTTGGTTCAAATCCAACCACAGGCTCAGATTAAAGAAAATAAACACTACAGATTTCCAAATCAACGCCCGACTATTCACAACAGTGAATCTTCCTGAATGCAAGTATGGCAGTGAGACCATCGAAGGATGGAAACCATTACATAAGCAAAGAAATTATACAAGTATGTATTTATTAATCAAATCTGCATGCACATATTCTTATATAGCAAGTGAATCCCATCAAATCTATTACATGGTAGTAAACCCATCGCAGATGGCAGGCCGGTCATTACTCTGGTATAGTAAACTAGATCTAACAATCAAAAGGAATTTAAACCAAACACATGCATTATATATTACAACCACGATATAGATTCGTGACAATTAAATCGAGAAAATTTCATAGAAATATCAAAGACCCTATGGGTCATATTAAGAGTTATAAAACACTGTTAAATGTTAAAACACAATTCACAACCATGTGGAAGTAAGACCATTTCAATGGAATCCACATCCAGTTAAAACAAAACCTCCACAAATTTATTAAGTTACAGGTGGTGATAAGTCCATCTACGATGGCTCCCATGAAACGCTTTAAAAACCTTAAAACAAGTTGCAATGCCATAACCAGTAAAGAAAACAAATGCTGGAACAGAAAGGCTGTAAATCCCTCTATTAGTTAGGTTTTAAATCCTAAGGGGGAAGCAAAACACTGTAACTTATCTTGCACAAAGATGTATCTTGAACTTCCATCACGACCCCCTTCCATAATCAAGAAGCCACCTGCATTTTAACAAAGTGAAGCAATCAACAAGGGTGGTAAATGTTAAATGGTATTGCAAGAGATTAATATTTTGAACATTTCTTACCTTAGTGTTTCAAGACACAGGCCTAGGGAGGAGACCCTGTCTCCATCTTCATCGGCACTCTCGATCCTACAAACAACTAACCAAAGTCAAAACCTTAACAATGTAAAGAATTTCAAACATAGTAAAAACCTATGCATACTTGCTTACCTAGTGGGGTTGTAGAGAGGTCCAGGGGTCGGATCCTCCGGGATGCCCTTATCCCTCCTCTTCCTATACCAAAACGAAACCATATCAATATTTACAATGAAATTCCCTAAACTACTTAATAAAACCTTGCAAAGTTGAAATAATAGTCCTTTACCTGGTAAAGGGAAGTTTCGAAGATGGATATGGTGGATAGGTCTGTTGAAAGCAAAGCAACATGCTATAGGTGGCCATTGGATCCATGAAAACCATAGGTACACATTGGAAAGAAACCAAGAGAATTCCATTAAGTTGTGGAAAGTTTTCACACACAAAACCCTCTTACAATCACCATTAACAGAGCAGAGCTTTGACTCTCGTAAACTTACAGACCAAACACCGAAACAATGAAGGGTTCGGACCAAAAAAATACGCAATAAACCCTTTTGAAACCCTTACCATCATGTTGCATAGGTGGATGACTGAGATGCATTCTTGATCCAACAATAAAATCATGGATGCTTTGTCAACTCGCAGCCAGGGGAACACATTAAAACCACAAGTCTACCAAGGTACCAAAACTTTTAACTATCATAACTCCCGGCCAAAATCAATCATCACATTCAATCATTACTTTTATGCCAAGATTTGAACTGTGGTGGAAACCCCATATCATATAACAATATAAAATCATCACTGTAATCATAAAATTTATATTATGTTCCAACTATGGTATAAAACCCATAGTCGAATGCTTAAATATACAACTGAAACATTTGAACCTTACCATATGTTAACCATTGATGTTAGGAACCAAGGTAAGGCCTTGTATCCTTTAAACACTTTAATACATGGAATTATGGGATCAATTTATACCATAGTCTCCCAAATAATGACATGCACATAGAGCTTCTATGCCCTATAGAAAAGGAAGGAAAACAAAGATCAAGACTTAGCCTTAGGGATAAACAAACCTTAATAAACCAAAACAAAATAAAAGGAACAAAACATCACCTGTGGGCATGACGACAGTTGATGGTAAACCCTATAAACATCAATGTTTTGTGTAACCTGTCATATAATAGTTTGAAGAATTGTGTAAGCAACTTTACAAAGCAATAACAAATGTATTTAGATCACAACAACTAATACATGTAGGAACATAATGGTATGTTTATGGATATATGTTTATAAAAAAAAAATTATGGAAATAGAGGTGTGTGACAAAATGGTATCAGATCATGTTTACAACACTAGCCTTGAATCTGCCCAACACTGAAGTTGTTAAACCAAAAATACTAAATTTATTTTATTTTGGGTTTGATTCTCTTATGAAACAAGAAGAGAAGGATAACTTAATTTTTGCAGAAAAACTATGGCAGACGTAGGAATGTCTACAGAAGAAGAATCTCACTCTAGAAACCTAAACAATTATGAGGGTGAAATCTGGGTAAACCTTAATGAGATTCAAAATCATAACCCATCTGAATTGCAAAGAAATGTTAAAGAGCTAAGATCAGAATTAAAAATAGTTAGCGAGGATAATGAACGGATTTCGAAAGCTCAAGAAGAACTAAATAACATTTTGCTGGCTAAAATACATAATGATGAAAAAGAGAAAAATGAAGAAACTGAACATAATATGCCAAAACTACATCTTACAAACGTAAGGAAAGAAAACTAGAATGTTCCAGTCATGGGGGATGAAAATTGTAGTGAGGAATCAACTAAACACCACAAAGAAAACAACACGATTCCAGTGAATGTAGTGATGATAATAAAAAGAAAAAGAAGTACAAACCGTATGAAGAGTTTTCTGGGGAGTTGAAAAAAATTAAACCACCTATGTTTAACGGCGAGATCGAGAAATGAGAAGAGGAGGAAGCTTGGTTGTCGGGGATGAAGAAATACTTCCAAATCTATGATTACTCCGACGAACTAAAGGGGAAAATGGAAATTTATAATTTAACTGGGAAAGCATATATATGGTGGCAAGATATAAATAAGGTAAAAGGAATAAAAGAGTGATACGTAACATGGAAAAGCTTTAAAAAGCATTTTAAACAAAAATACCTTTCAGAACAGTACTATGAAGAGAAGGCTAAGGAATTCTACAAGTTAAGGTTAGGAGTTATGACCATGAAATAACTTTGTAGTAAATTCCCAAGTTTGCTTCGTTATGTACCATATATAATAAATGAAAAACAAAAAATACAACGCTTTCTCTGTTGTTTACCTATCATGTTTAAGGAGCGGATTGACTATGACAATCCAATGACTCTAGAAGAAGCAATCAGAAAAGTATATTTATGTTATGACCAGAATAAAAACAAAAGAGAAAGTGTACAAAATTGGAAAACTAAAAGATGAGATAACTTTGATCCAATAAAGAAGAATAATAAATTTTACAAAAATACTGGGAATAATTACAAAGGGTATTAAAGAAGTAACTATAAAAGTTTTAAACATGAGAACCCTGCAACAAAAGAGAGAGAACCTCCCACTACTTTTAATAAAAACACTGGACAGAGGGGACCCTTAAAATGCTGGGAATATGGCGAGAAACCTTATTTTAAAGACAGCCCTATAAGAAAGAAAAACTTTAATAATGTTCACACCACTTAGGAAGTTGTTACATTGGGAGATATGGCGAGGAGTATGCCCATAATCATCACTGTGTTGGAAAATCAATAAGCAGATCATAGTTATGATAAAAAAAATCAACCCATTTCATACTAATTGATCCAAGTGCAAGTTTAAGTTATGTATCACCTAGGATTGTTGAATTATGTAAATTAGTACCGGAAAAATTTGAAAAATCATGGATGGTACAGTTGGCCACATGTACTAAACATAAATTCACTAGTTATGTAAAAGGTTGTGAAATGTTAATGAATGATTTTAATACGCACGTTGATCTGAATATTTTACCATTAAGTTCCTATGATAGGTTGATAGGAAGGGATTGGCTAGAAAAATACAGAGTGATGTTGAATTGTTATGATAAAACCTTTCCATGCATAGATGATAATGGAAACACAATTAAAGTAAAAGGAATTTCTAGAAAGGTTACGATTAGAGAGATCTTTTCCTTACAAATGAAAAGATATGTACATAAGGGATGTAAAGTATTTTGTCTATGTAATGGATGATAAAGATAACGATAAAAAATTTAAAATATAATATATACCTATCATAAAGGATTTTAAAGACATCTTTCTAGAAGAAGTCCCTCGACTACCTCTGAAAAGAGATATAAAATTTACAATCGATCTCATACTAGGAGCAGTACCAACATTGAAAGCTTCATACCGAAAGAATATAATAGATCTTGCAGAACTCAAATCACAATTACAAGAATTAATTGACAAGAAGTATATTCTACCTAGTGTTTCCCCTTGGGGAGCATCAGTCTTATTCGTAAAGAAGAAAGACAGAAATTTAACATTGTGCATAGACTACCGACAACTAAATAAAATGACTATTAAAAATCGATGCTTTAACCTAGATAGACAATCTGTTTGATCAATTCCGTTGGGAAACAAACTTAACTAAGATAGATCTAAGGTATGGATACCATCAAGTACATATCAAAGATGAAGACATCTTTAAAACTTCTTTTAGGACCCATTACAACCATTACGAATTTGTCATAATTCCTTTTGGGTTAACAAATGCACCTGCAACCTTTATGTGCTTAATGAATAGTATTATGAGTAACTATCTGGATAAATTTGTAGTCATCTTCATCGATGACATATTGATTTACTCAAAGAATAAACAAGAGCATGACATACATATAAGAATAATTTTATAAGTACTAAGAGAACAACAACTGTTTGATAAGTTCATCAAATGTGTCTTCCTTCAAAACATGATTCAATATCTAGAACACGTAGTGTCCAAGGATGAAATATCTGTCAACCCCGACAAGATTAAAGCTATCATTGAATGTGTTACAGCTGATTTTACCACACATGGTGGATCACACATTTATGGCCTTCCCTGTCCCTCTGCAGACTCTTTGGACCCCATGGACCATTTTTGCACCTTTGATGTTTCCAAGATCATCCCTAAAACCATGCATTATTTGCTATATGTGACTTTTAAACCCATTCTCGCGTATATATGCGGATATGACCCTTAAACCCGTGTACATCAGGATGTGTGCAAAATGACAAATAGTTTTGGAGTTTTCCTTGATGTTGAGCCGAGTCACTTGTCTCTTGGCCTTCCATATGCCTTGATATCGCTCAGATTCAACCTTCCATTACCCCATTGAAGCACTATATAAGGAACCCTTTGGATACATTGAAGGAGGAAGAATTGAAGAGCAAGAAAACTATAGTCCATTGTTGCCGAAGCTTATACTTGAGTTTTCATCCCTTTTTCCCTTGGAGCACTTTTTGTTCTTCCCAATATTTCCTTTACTTGTGAGCTTTCTATCGAGAGATGGAGGATTGAAGTGGTGGAGGCCCAGGTGGAGGACTCAGTTTCTTCGCTTCGCAGACGTGTTGATAGAGGTTGTCATTCTTGTAATTTCTGATTTATATTAATAGAAATATCTTTTCCTATCCCATAATGTGCATTTAAATGAATATTGAATCCATGGATGATTTTAAATGCTTATATGTTATTGATTATATATGCTTGAGTAGGTATAACACCATTATATAGCATGCTTGTCTTGTTTGCTGATTGTTGAGAAAAGCTCAATGAGGATCTACATCAACCATCCAGAATAAGGTATGTTTCGAGATCCTTTAGTGTTAGATGTTTATTTCTCTTGCATATTGGGAAAGGATTGATTTATGCAGTTACTCTGTCTATTGTGGTACCCCAATCCATAGGAAGTTTTCTCTGTAACAAAATTGGCGACCATACTGGGGAGTTCCTAGTCATTTCCTTTGGGGGTTTTATTGACATTCAATGTTCTTGAATTGCTCTGATTTCTCTATTTCTGAGTCGGGTCTGGGGGCATGTTTTCCTAGTAGTGTCTGATAGGAGTAAATTTTGTTTCAGCTTGTTAGTTTACCTTTTTTTTAATCTCTTTTTCTTCCTGTATGCGAGTTTTGTCTTCACAGTTGCGTGTACATGCGGTTTTTCCTGGAATAGCTATGTATATACGCGGATTTTTTGCACACAGTCGCGTATGCCCTGAGTTTTTCATTTTGGGGGAAGATTAAGTGTTACTGGGTGAGTTTGGATGATTGCCGAGTCTTCTTAGATGCTTCTGGAGTCTGTATACACCTCTGTTTCTAACCAGAGACGCTTTTTAGTTTAAATTTTTGAAAATGTTCTTGTCATTTCATTTTCTATTTTTTGTTTTGGGATTAGTGTATTAGGTCTCTTTTACCCTAGTGCTTTGCTTGGGTGCTCTTTGGTAGTGCTTACATATTCCGGGGGGTGTAGAGTCATACTTTTTCTTTTTATCTCATTTTAATTCAAAAAATACAAAAAACATTTGCTTTTTGCATCATTATGCATTGTTGCATTTTTTCATTTTGCACGGTACTTGCATTAGGTTTTCTTAGAAAGAATTAGTCAGATTTTCATATAGGAATGATTGCATATTCATTTGAAGGAAAATTTTGCAATTCACGTAGTAGCATACCCCATTTTTCATTTGACATAGTGCATTTGCATTGATTGTTAGGTGTGCATTTTACTTCTTGCTGCGTCATAACATCATTAGTTGCACGACCATTTACCCTTTTGAGTAATAAGCCAATTAAAATCAATGTATAATAAAATGAATTACACTCTTTTCTTTTATATGGTGCACCAACAAGATTAGGTTTTAGGGTCTTAGAATAGTTCATTACGAGTAATTCTCCAAGACCACTAAATGAAACATTTATGTGTCTGTCCAGGTGAGAGTGTGAAATTTCTTTATATAATTAGTGTTTCTCAGGATCCTCCTCTTACAAGGGAGTTAAGCATGAGGCAGTGTGAGCGGTTATTGATTGGGATGACCCCTGGTCATAACTGAGTAGCATCGGATATATTTCTAGGATTGTATTCGTATCTGCAGGCTCTTTCGAGAGTTTTAGGCTTTGCTACCCTATCCATATGGTTAATACCACCTACAACTGTCCACTTAACCATTGTTTATATTGAGGTGACGTTAATTTCATTACCTAGGTTATCAAGGGGGTACTTCGTAGAGGTTATTCTGCATGTGTCCTAGCCAGGTAAGGGTTGGATAGCACAGTCGCTATATGCGTTGAAGATGAGGGCCACTGTAATTGGTTACGAACCTCCGCTTGTTGTGTATGGGCATCTCAAGCCTCTCCTAGGTGAGACATACTTGCTTCATTCGGGAGCTCACATATCCTACCCTTGTTTGCTTGTGATTTGGCTTTACGTTTTATAGGTGTATGCTTTGTGCACGGTAGTTTGCCTAGGGTTTGCGTAATTAGATCAAGTCTTTTTCATTTTTGAGTCATTGTGGATTCGGGCATGGCACTTCACCATTCTCGTCATTTAGCAGGATTTCTGCCTTCCATGTCTCCTCCTCCTTTGGGAGAGAGAAACAGACAGTCCGAGAGGACTACTTCTCACTTTGATTCACACATAATGGGAGATCACAAGGATGAGATTCTTGAGATGTCCTCTCCACCTCATGAGGTTGGGGATGCCACTTCTACTCTTGTATATGATCCTTCACCAGAAATACCTTCACATTCTGGTTATGATCCCTCATTCACAGGTTGCCGGTATTGGTTTCCAGGAATCGAGACTCATCATGAACCCACAAGCACTAGTCATGTTCATTATGGCATGTCTGATATCATGAACCTGATCTGGCACATCATGTTGAGTTAGAAGTTGAACCTAGCACTGCGCCTTGGGGCACTCCTATTCCTTTCCATGCAGAGAGATTTGGGAGCACTAGTCATATTGCACCTTCCATCCCAGTGGTGGAAGCTACCTCACATGTCCATCTTAGACCTAGTGATAGTACTCATATGCGGATACCAGAACCGAGACGAGTGACCATAGGGAACACCACTTACATCCCTTCACATGTCCCTTCATCCTCGAACCCTACTCCTTAGAATGCATTTTTGACTACCCTTCCTCCCCCTCACTCACGTGGTCCTTCGTGACGGAATATCGCTACTAGCCATGTTCGTACTACGGCTGCTTGCATGGTAGTATCTAAGAGTCAAGTACCTCCCGTTGTCTCGAGAGGTCATATTCCTATTTCTGGATCGTCTAATGGTCCATTGCAAGGGGTTCCCCATATCCCTAACTATGAAGCTTCTCATGGGACATTCCATGGGACACCTTATGGAGCTTCTCATGGACAGTGTTATGGACCGCAGTATGGATAGAACTGTCAACTCTATGGGTATGGGTATCAACAACCTACTTACTCTTCCAATTATGACTTTGTAGCACCGCATAGTCAAGGTACACCACATCATAATGATTCCATGCAGCCCTATATGGGTCAAGTGGGAGGAGGATATTATAGCCAAGGCCATGGTATTTATAGAAATCAGCCTTACATGAACCAGAACTATTACGGAGTGTGGCATAAACTGGCTCAACCGAGGCTCTCTTTCCTAACAATGTTGAACTTACCTGACTTATCGATACTTATGAACAATCCTGTATCTCATGACCCGGCCTAGTCGGCCGTCTATAACAAGCTCCCTTCGGACATTCCCAAGTTTGAGGGAAAAGCTTGAGAAGATCCTAGTGAGCATATAAAAAACATACAATTTTACACACATGTAAATAAATAAAATCGATCATCATAAAAAAATTTCATTAAACATCCAAAATGTGACGTCATAATACTTAAGTGTCATAATACAAAATTTGGGATTCCGAGCCACCAAAATATAATACACGGTAGTACAAAAAGAAATACTCTCAGGTCTCTAAGCCTGAGGAGGAGGAGGGGGTTTCTGATCGTGCTAGCACACCACAGCTTTAGCTAGCCATCGAAATAATCTCTCAGGTCTCTAAGCCTGAGGAGGAGGAGGGGGTTTCTGATCGTACTAGCACACCACGACTCTAGCTAGCCGTCGAAATAATCGAACCCATGCCCGTGGTACACCAACCACCTGGTGCTGCATGGCCTCAGGCAAGTCCTCAACTTGCACCATGGATATCCTATGTGTCAACCGTACAAAGTTTCTGTAGATTCTTTGGAGCTTCCACTCCGCATCCACACCCATGATGTCGTCTCCTCTTCCCCTCTGTCTATGACGAGCGAAACCATTCGGTCGCCGTGGTACAACATCTACATACACATTACAAATTGTCACTATGTGCCGTCACACCAAAACATGTCTTTTGAGTCAATATATCAAAAAACACAAAAAAAATTATAATGCAAAAAACTTAAAAAGAGAGTTTGGGATTCATTACCTACGTCGCCATATGCCGCTCCTGGTGGTAGGGGCATGTACAGATATCCTCAAAAATCTATCCTTGTATAGGGGTAGTCATTGATGGCAATGATCTGCCTCCGCCACCATGGAAAGAAGTTCGTTGGGTAGGGATTAGCCACCCTACCTCCGCCCAATCTGCTTATAATATTTTCCCAATGTCATTGGGCTGGATCTCGAACTCCGTGTGGAGGAATGTCCACTTTAGGGCATAGCCTTGGTACATGCTCAAAGAATAACGTGCTCAATATGTTGCTGAAACCAAAGTTTCTCACCCTACCCATCTTGCATTCACTGAGTCGCTGCTTCATGTTACTCAACAGTGCAGTGCTCTAGTCGTACACTGTGGGTCTCATACGCTCCACCACATATAAGATCAATGGTTGTGAGGTCTGCTGGAGTGAAGCTAGTCCGAAAATCCTAGCGAGTGCCAATAGTATGGCCTTCAGTCCCACCACCTGGATCGAGTTTGTCGGGATTTGACTCCCAACCTTTTTCGTGTCCGGAAAGAATTACATCGCGATGTACTCATCAATAGTCAAGCCACCTCCTAGCCCACGAGATCGGAGATTTACCACCTCTCCTCATCGAGATAATCCAGTGATAAAGTATATGTCCTCAATATCTATACTGAGTGACATCCCATCAATATGAAAAGACTCGGAGTCTGGATCCCAGTAATTCACTAGCATCTGTAGGAGTCTTGGTTTGGCCCTCAGGCTGTCAAGACACCAAAACTTATACAAACCGCATGCACATAGAGCTTGTTGGGCCATTAATTCACCTTGTACAACCTCTTCTACATCACCATGTTCCCTCTCCCTCCATTCTAGAACCATCCTACAAAGAAAACATGATTGTTGGTGATTATTTGCCTTAGAAATCCACATTCGTGGCCACATACGCGACTGTCTGCAAAACAGTCACGTATGTACACAATTTTGGGATGTTTTTCCGCATATGGCCAGCCCTATACATGGAAAAAACCCCCATATCTACGTGGGCCAAAACGCATTATTTAGATTGGCCTAGAAAATGAAATTGACCATGGAAACTTAAAAAATTTACATGAAATGGGAAGAGGAGGACATGAGGAGTTACTTGGAACAAATGGTGTCGAAATTCCTCAGACGATACTCCCAGAATTTGTGTTAGAAGTTTTGAGCTCAAATGGGTAAAAATTTCAAATGATATGGAATTTTTAAATTTTTTACGATTTATAGAATTTTTTTGAAATTTTTTACCCACTTTCTATAGTTTTGGACCGTTTCTGACCATTTTGGACCATTTTGAACTAATTTGATGATGTAGGAGTTCGTTTTGAGCACAGTTTGACAGTGGTTTTGACCCGTTCGTGCCGATTTTGGGTATTATGTCTAAACTGGCATATAGGTTTGGTTTCACATTTGTTTGCACTTTGCATGACCTTTTGACCGTTTCATTATAACCCTAGGTGCGAACCCATTCTATCTTGTCACATAACCTTCTTGTTGCTTTTAGAAGTGACATGATGTGAATGGTAGAGCTTGACCATACATGGGTATTCTAGTTAGCTCTTGTTTTGCATTTGGTGCCCTTACCAAAAATTTTCCTTTAGGGTGTGGGAGTGCTTCGTATAGTATCGCCATGACTTTGCGCAAGAGCCTCATACTCTTCTTGATCTTTTTGCTGGCCTTTTCCCCAATACTCCCTTATGTCGAGTTGTGATTGCATTATCATGAGTTTTGCTTGCCTTATTGAGCCTTATGCCGACTTCCCTAACTTTGATTATCAGCCATATAACCCGAGCTTGTCTCATGTGTAGCCACGCAGAGCCATTTTATATATCTTTTGCAGCATGATTACCCATTTTTTACGGGAGGAGACTTGCCCTCGAGTGTCGTTATCCTACACATGTTTCCTTGCATTGAGCATAGGTATGTTCTACTGCTTGGAACTAGTTTGTTTTCCCCTTGACACTTGTCTCCTCCTAGTTTGTAACTATAAAGAACTTTTATTCTTTTTTCAAGATTTTCAAAATATTTGAAAAAGTCCAAAAAAAATCAAAAAACCAAAAATCCGAATAGGAAAAGATGTTATCTTTGGCAGCAGTTGAGTCATGTTTCCTTCGAACAAAGCACTGTATATCACATCCGTTGGCTGGGTTAATAGTTTGAATATAGGAGATGTACTCATTTTCTGAGTTTATCCCCATTGACTGGTTAAGCTTCCAATCCCTATGGAGTCTTTGTCGATGCCTCTTGTGTCGCAGAGATGTCCATGTTTTGTATATTGAGTCTATGCTTCCTACATTTAGTCACCATTCACCTTTACGCTCTTGTTCGAAGGAAGTTGAAACCTGAGTCAGCCATTCCTCAGTTCTCTTGACTTTGCATGTCGGCCATTCTCAGTACTGGTATTGGTTCGTGCACATTATGATCGAGTCCTTCCACATTATACAACTTTTCTAAGTACCTCATGTTGGATGATGGGGGATTCCTTAATTCCATCCTTCCAATGGATTTAATCCCATCGAATTCAGATAATTTATTCTGGGATAGGAGTCTAGAGTCATTTTGAGTACCTTGAAACTTGCAGTCATCAGTGGCATGTTCTCTCATCATCAACAGTTTTGGGAATACATCAATGTATCTTGATCGATGGATCCTTTCAAGTGTTTGACCTCAACACATTTATTCACACTTGTTAGTTTTCACTCTAGTACCTTGATTCCCATTTTCATTATCGGTGGGTGATCTCGCGTCTGTTAACGGTATACATCAATGGCTGGTAATAAGACAATGAACTACTATGTTTGACCTCGACACCTTTATTCACATAGCAGGACATGTACTTGTAGCGGATTGTGTATAAGACCTTCTAGATTAGTGGCATTTCATATATGCTACCTCCTTGATCATGCCAGTTTTCATGAGATTTCAGTTCTCGTGACTTGATTCCAGTGTATGTCAAATTTCTTCAGCCATTATGGAGATCTTAATCCATTGTATAAATTCAGCTTTCATGGAGATAATGATCCTTTGTATATCTTCATCATGGAGATTCTGATCTATCTATATTATACATGGCTATGACCACACATGTCATATTATGTATCATGCATATTCATGGCCATTGTACTCTTATGTATCCGAGACTATTGTATGTACTTGCAGTCACGTGCAGAGTTTGATTATTGTATTATACTGTTGGATGGCTGGTTCTTCCACCGGGTTCTTCATCACTCCACTTCTGAGATGGACTTATAATGTATTTCGGCCATTGTATCACCCCTTTGACCTCACACATTAGGGGGAATCTGTTACAGCTGATTTTACCACACATGGTGGATCACACTTTTATGGCCTTCCCTGTCCCTCTGCAGACTCTTTGGACCCCATGGACCATTTTTGTACCTTTTATGTTTCCAAGATCATCCCTAAAATCATGCATTATTTGCTATATGCGACTTTTAAACCCATTCTCGTGTATATACGCGGATATGACCCTTAAACCCACATACATTAGGATGTGTGCAAAAGGCCAAATAGTTTTGGAGTTTTCCTTGATGTGGAGCCGAGTCACTTGTCTCTTGGCCTTCCATATGTCTTGAGATCACTCGGATTCAACCTTCAATTACCCCATTGAAGCACTATATAAGGAACCATTTGGATACATTGAAGGGGGAGGAATTGAAGAGCAAGAAAACTATAGTCCATTGTTGTCGAAGCTTATACTTGAGTTTGCATCCCTTTGTCCCTTGGAAAACTTTGTGTTCTTCCCAAGCTTTCATTTTCTTGTGATATTTCTATCGAGAGAGGGAGGATTGAAGTGGTGAAGGCCGAGGTTGAGGACTCAGTTTCTATGATTCGCAGACGTGCCAACAGAGGTTGTCAGTCTTGTAATCTCTGATTTATATTAATAGAAATATATTTTCCTGTCCCATAATGTGTATTTAAATGAATATTGAATCCATGGATGCTTTTAAATGCTTATATGTTATTTATTATATATGCTTGAGTAGGTCTAACACCATTATATAGCATGCTTGTCTTGTTTGCTGATTGTTGAGAGAGCAAATTGCTAACACAAGCGAGATTGGAAAAGCTCAACAGGGATCTACATTAACTATTCGGAATAAGGTATGTTTCAAGATCCTTTAGTGTTAGATGTTTATATCTCTTTCATATTCGGAAGGGATTGAATTCTGTGGTTAATCTATTTGTTGTGGTACCCCAAGCCATAGGAAGTTTTCTCCATGACAAAATTGGTGACCATACTGGGGAGTTCCTAGTCATTTCCTTCGGGGGTTTTATCAGCATTCAATGTTCTTGAATTACTCTAATTTCTCTATTTCTGTGCCAGGTCTGGGGGCATGTTTTCCTAGTAGTGTTTGATAGGAGTAAATTTGTCTCAGCTTATCAGTTTACCTTTTTTTATCTCTTTTTCTTCTTGTATGCGATTTTTTTCTTCACAGTTGAATGTACATGCGGTTTTTCTTGGAATAGCCACGTATATATGCGGATTTTCTGCACACAGTCGCGTATGCCCTAAGTTTCCCATTTTGGGGGAAGATTAAGTGTTGCTGGGTGAGTTTGGACGATTGCCAAGTCTTCTTGGATGCTTCTGGAGTCTGTATACAGCTCTGTTTCTGACCAGAGACGCTTTTTAGTTTAAATTTTTGAAAATGTTCTTGTCATTTCATTTTCTATTTTTTGTTTTGGGATTAGTGCATTAGGTGTCTTTTATCTTAGTGCTTTTCTTGGGTGCTATTTGGTATTGCTTTCAGATTCTGGGGGTTGTAGAGTCATACATTTTGCTTTTATCTCATTTTAATTCAGAAAAAACAAAAAACATTTTCTTTTTGCATCATTATGCATTGTTGCATTTTGCATTTTTCATGGTACTTGCGTTAGGTTTGCTTGGAAAGGATTAGTCAGATTTTCATATAGGAATGATTGCATATTCATTTGAATGAAAATTTTGCACTTCATGTAGTAGCATACCCCGTTTTTCATTTGACACAGTGCATTTGCATTGATTGTTAGGTGTGCATTTTACTTCTTGCTGCGTCATATCATCATTAGTTGCACGACCATTTACCCTTTTGAGTAATAAGCCAATTAAAATCAATGCATAATAAAATGAATTACACTCTTTTCTTTTATATGGTGCACCAACAAGATTAGGTTTTAGGGTCTTGGAATAGTTCATTGTGAGTAAATTCTCCAAGACCACTAAATGAAACATTTATGTGTTTTTCCAGGTGATAGTGTGAAATTCCTTTATATAATTAGTGTTTCTCAGGATCCTCCTCTTACAAGAAAGTTAAGCACAAGGCAGTGTGAGCAGTTATTGATTGGGATGACCCATGGTCATAACTGAGTAGCATCGAAGATATTTCCAGGATTGTATTCGTATCTAGGGGCTCTTTTGAGAGTTTCAGGCTTTTCTACCTTAACCGATACAGTCAATCCCACCTGCGACTGTCCGCCTGAGCATTGATTATATTGAGGTGACCTTAGTTGCCTTACCTAGGTTATCGAGGGGGTACTTTGCAGAGGTTATTCTATAGGTGTCCTGGCTAGGTAGGGGACGAACAACACAGTCTCTATATGCGTTGAAGATGAGGGCCACTATAATTGGTTACGAACCTCTGCTTGTTGTGTATGGAAGTCTCAAGCCTCTCTTAGATGAGACATACCTGCTTCATTCAGGAGCTCACATATCCTACCCTTGTTTGCTTGTGATTTGGATTTACATTTTATAGGTGTATTCTCTATGCACGCTAGTTTGTCTAGGGTTTGTGTAATTAGATTGAGTCTTTTTCATTTTTGAGTAATTGTGGATTCAGGTGTGGCACTTTGTTGTTATCGTCATTTAGCAGGACTTCCACCTTTCACATCTCCTCCTCCTTTGGGAGAGAGAAACAGATAGTCCGAGCGGACTACTTCTCACTTTGATTCACACACGATGGGAGATCGCGAGGATGAGATTCCTGAGATTTCCTCTCCACCTCATGAAGTTGGGGATTCCAATTCTACTCCTATATATGATCCTTCACTGGAAATACCTTCACATTCTGGTTATGATCCCTCATTCACAGGTTGTCGGTATTGGTTTCCAGGTGACGAGACTCATCATGAACCCACAAGCACTAGTTATGTTCATTATGGCATGTCTGATATCCATGCACCCGATCTGACACATCATTTCTAGTTAGAAGTTGAACCTAGCACTACGACTGGGGGCACTCCTATTCCTTTCCATGCGGAGATATTTGGGACCACTAGTCACATTGCACCTTCCATCCCAGTTGTGGAAGCTACCTCACATGTGCGTCTTAGACCTAGTGTTAGTACTCATATATGGATACTAGAACCGAGACGAGTGACCATAGGGAACACCACTTACATCCCTTCACATGTCCCTTCATCCTCTAACCCTACTCCTTCGAATGCATTTTTTACTACCCTTTTTCCCCCTCACTCACTTGGTCCTTTGGGCTGGAATATCGCTACTAGCCATGTTCATACTGTGACTGCTCGCACGGTAGTATCTCAGAGTCAAGTACCTCCAATTATCTCAGGAGGTCATATTCCTGTTTCTGGATCATCTAATTGTCCATTGCAAGGAATTCCCCATATCCCTAACTATGGAGCTTCTCATCGGACATCCCATGGGACACCTTATGGAGCTTCTCATGGACAGTCTTATGGACCGCAGTATGGACATAACTATCAACCCTATGGGTACGGGTATCAACAACCTTCTTACTCTTCCAATTATAGCTTTGTAGCACCGCATAGTCAAGGTACACCACATCATAATGCTTCCATGCAACCCTATATGGGTCAAGTGAAAGGAGGATATTATGGCTAAGGTGATGGTATTTATAGCAATCATCCTTACATGAACCAGAACTATCAGGGAGCGTGGCATAGACTGGCTCAACCTAGGCTCCCTTTCCTCGCAACGTTGAACTTACCTAACTTATCGAGACTTATGAATGATCCGGTATCTCATGACCTGCGTCGTCCTTAACAAGCTTCCATTGGACATTCCCAAGTTTGAGGGAAAAGCCGGAGAAGATCCTAGTGAGCATATCACAAACATACATTTTTAAACACATGTAAATAAATAAAATCGATCATCATAAAAGTTTTTCATTAAAAATACAAAATGTGACGTCATAATACATAAGTGTCATAATACAAAAATTGGGCTTTCAAGACACCAAAATATAATACACAGTAGTACAAAAAGAAATACTCTCAGGTCTCTAAGCCTGAGGAGGAGGAGGGGGGTTCTGATCATGGTAGTACACCACGGCTCTATCTAGTCGTCTAAATTATCGATCCCATGCCCATGGTACACCAACCACCTGGCACTGTAAGGCCTCAGACAAGTCCTTGACTTGTGCCATGGGTACCCTGTGTGTCAAGCGTACAAAGTTTGTGTGGATTCTTTGGAGCGTCTGCTCCGCATCTACACCCATGATGTCATCTCCTCTTCCCCTCCGTCTATGATGAGGGAAACCATTCAGTCACTATGGTCCATTATCTATATACACATGACAGATTGTGACTATGTGTCGTCACACCAAAACATGTCTTTTGAATTAATATATCAAAAAACACAAAAAAAATTAATGCAAAAAACATAAAAAGAGAGTTTGGGATTCGTTACCTATGTCACCATATGCTGCTCCTGATGGTAGGGGCATGTCTGGATCGCCTTGAAAATCTATCCCTGCATAGGGTTAGTCATCGATGACAATGATCTACCTCCACCACCATGGAAAGAAGTCCGCTGGGTAGGGGTCAGCGACCCTACCTCCGCCCAGTCTCCGTATAAAATTTTCCCAACATTGTTGGGCCGGATCTTGAACTCCGTGTGGAGGAATTTCCACTCTAGGGCTTAGCCCTGGTACACACTCAAAGAAGAACATGCTCAATATGCTTTTGAATCTGAATTTTCTCACCTTGCACATCTTGCAGTCACTGAGCTGCTGCTTCATGTTACTCAACAATGCAGTGCTCCAGTCATACATTGTGGGTCTCATACACTCCACCACATAGAACATCAATGGATACGAGGCCTGGTGGAGTGAAGCTAGTCCGACTATCCTGCCAAGTTCCAATAGTATGGCCTTCAGTCCCAGAACCTGGATCAAGCTTGTCAGGATTTGACTCCCATCCTTTTCCATGTCTGGAAAGCAGTACACTGCAATGTACTCATCAATAGTCAAGCCACCTCCTGACCCGTGAGATCGAAGATTTACCACCTCTCCTCATCGGGATAATCCAGTGATAAAGTATATGTCCTCAATCTCTATACTGAGCGACATCCCGTCAATATGAAAAGACTCAGAGTTTGGATCCCATTAATCCACTAGCATCTGTAGGAGTCTTGGTTTGGCCCTCAGGCTACTAAGACACCAAAACTTATACAAACTACATGCACATAGAGCTTGTTGGGCCATTAATTCACCTTGTACAGCCTCTTCTACATCACCATGATCCCTCTCCCTCCATTCTAGAACCATCCTACATAGAAAAAATTATTTTTGGTGATTATTTGCCTTAGAAATCCACATTTGCGGCCGCATACGCGACTGTTTGCAAAATAATTGTGTATGTACGCGGTTTTGGGAGGTTTTTCAGTGTATAGCCAGCCCTATACGTGGAAAAAACCCTGATATCTGTGTGGGACGAAACGCATACCTTAGATTGGCCTAGAAAATGAAATTGACCATGGAAACTTAAAAAAATTGCATGAAATCGGAAGAGGAGGACATGAGGAGTTACCTGGAACAAACGGTGTCGAATTTTCCTAGACAATACTCTCGGAATTCACATTGGAAGTTTTGAGCTCAAAAGGGTAAACATTTCAAATGATATGGAATTTTAATTTTTTTACTATTTATAGAAATTTTTTGAAATTTTTGAATTTTTTTACCCACTTTCTATAGTTTTGGACCGTTTCTGACCATTTTGGACTGTTTTGGACTAATTTGATGATGTAGGAGTCCGTTTTGAGCACAGTTTGACCATGGTTTTGACTTGTTCGTGCCGATTTCAAGTATTATGCCTAAACTGGCATATAGGTTAGGTTTCACTTCTGTTTGCACTTTGCATGACCTTATGACCGTTTCATTATAACCTTAGGTGCGAACCCATTCTATCTTGTCATAGAACCTTCTTGTTGCTTTTAGAAGTGACATGATGTGAACAGGGATGATTTTAGAGGCAAATTTTATCCCAGTGGGCTATTTTTCCATGTTTTTCTCCCTAAAACGATTCGTCATTTTGCATTTTTTGAAGCCCTGTTTCGCCCAATTTTGATGGGGTAAAATTTTTTCACCCTAAAAATTCCCAAATTATTATATAAAGGATATAAAATCCTTGGAAATTAAAATAGTTGTTGAAAAATATCGCCAATCATTTTTATAGTTGGCGTTTTAAGAATTGGTAATATTCACCAACATTTATACACTTTTAAATAAGTATGGCTCCTTAAGATCATCCCTGGATGTGAATGGTAGAGCTTCTCCATACATGGGTACCCTAGTTAGCTCCTGTTTTGAATTTGGTGCCCATGTCGAAATTTTTTCGTTAGGGTGTGGGAGTCCTTTGCATAGTATCACCATGACTTTGCGCAAGAGCCTCATACTCCTCTTGATATTTTTGTTGGCCTTTTCCCCAGGACTCCCTTATGTGAAGTTGTAATTGCATTATCATGAGTTTTTCTTGCCTTATTGAGCCTTATGTCGGCTTTCTTGACTTTGATTAGAAGCAATATAGCCCGAGTTTGTCTCATGTGTAGCCATGTAGAGCCATTTTATATATCTTTTGCAGCTTGATTCCCCATTTTTTCTGGGAGGAGACTTTCCTTTGAGTGTCGTTATCCTACACATGTTTCCTTGCATTGAGCATAGGTATGTTCCACTGCTTGGAACTAGTTTTTTTTCCCCTTGACACTCGTCTCCTCCTAGTCTGTAACTATAAAGCACTTTTATTCTTTTTCAATCTTTTCAAAATATTTGAAAAAGTCCAAAAATAATCAAAAAACCAAAAAGCCGGATAGGAAAAGATGTTATATTTGGCAGAAGTCGAGTCATGTCGCCTTCAAACAAATCACTGTATACCATATCCATTGGTTGAGTTAATAGTTTGACTTTAGGAGCTGTACTAATTTTTTGAGTTTATCTCCATTGACTGGTTAAGCTTCTAGTCCCTATGGAACCTTTGCCGATGCCTCCTATGTCACAGAGATGTCCTAGTTTTGTATATCGAGTCTACGCTGCCTACATTTAGTTACCATTTGTCTTTACGCTCTTGTTCGAAGGAAGTTGAAACCTAAGTCGGCCATTCCTCACTTCTCTTGACTTTGCATGTTGGCCATTCCCGATACTAGTATTGGTTCATGCACATTATGATCGAGTCCTTCCACATTATACAGCTTTGCTGAGTACCTCATGTTGGATGATGGGGGATTCCTTAATTCCCTCCTTCCAACGGATTTCATCCCATTGAATTCAGATCATTTATTCTGGGATAGGATTCTAGAGTCATTTTGAGTGCCTTGAGACTTGCAGTCATCGGTGGCAGGTTCTCTCGCCATCAACAGTTTTGGGAATACATAAATGTCCCCTTTGATGGATCCTTTCAAGTGTTCAACCTCAACACATTTATTCACACTTGTTAGTTTGCACTCTAGTACCTTGATTCCCATTTTCATTATCGGTGGATGATCTCACGTTAGTTAATGGTATACATCAATGACTGGTAATCGGACAATGGAATACTATGTTCGACCTCGACACCTCTATTCACATAGTAGGACATGTACTTGTAGAGGATTGTGTATAAGACCTTCGATATTGGTGGCATTTCATATATGCTACCTCCTTGATCATACCAGTGTTCGTGAGATTTCAGTTCTCGTGACTTGATTCCAGTGTATGTCAGATTTCTTCAGCCATTATGGAGATCTTGATCCATTGTATAACTTCAGCTTTCATGGAGATCATGATCCTTTGTATATCTTCATCATGGAGATTCTGATCTATCTATATTGTACATGGAGATGACCACACATGTCATATTTTGTATCATGCCTATTCATGGCCGTTGTACTCTTATGTATCTGGGAGTGTTGTATGTACTTGCAGTCATGTACAGAGTTTGATTATTGTATTATACTGTTGGATGGCTGGTTCTTCCACCTGGTTCTTCATCACTCCACTTTTGGGATGGACTTATAATGTATTTCAGCCATCATATCACCCCTCTGACCTCACACATTAGGGGGCATCTGTTATAGCTGATTTTACCACACATGTTAGATCACACATTTATGGCTTTCCCTGTCCCTCTGCAGACTCTTTGGACCCCATGGACCATTTTTGTACCTTTTATGTTTCCAATATCATCCCTAAAATCATGCATTATTTTCTATACATGACTTTTAAACCCATTCTTGCGTATATACGCAGATATGACCCTTAAACCTGCGTACATCAAGATGTGTGCAAAAGGCCAAATAGTTTTGGAGTTTTTCTTGATGTGGATTTGAGTCACTTGTCTCTTTGCCTTCCATATGCCTTGAGATCACTCTGTCCCTTGGAGCATTTTGTGTTCTTCCCAAGCTTTCCTTTGTGAGCTTGCTATCGAGAGATGGAGGATTGAAGTGGTGGAGGCCCAGGTGGAGGACTCAGTTTCTCTGGTTCGCAGACATGCCAATAGAGGTTTTCATTCTTGTAATCTCTGATTTATATTAATAGAAATATATTTTCCTGGCCAATAATGTGTATTTAAATGAATATTGAATCCATGTATGCTTTTAAATGCTTATATGTTATTGATTATATATGCTTGAGTAGGTCTAACACCATTGTATAGCATGCTTGTCTTGTTTGCTGATTGTTGAGAGAGCAAATTGCTAACACAAGCAAGATTGGAAAAGCTCAACGAGGATCTACATCAACCATCCGAAATAAGGTATGTTTCGAGATCCTTTAGTGTTAGATGTTTATTTCTCTTTCATATTGGGAAGGGATTGATTTCTGCAATTACTCTGTCTGTTGTGGTACCCCAAGCCATAGGAAGTTTTCTTCGTAACAAAATGGCCAATTCCTAAAAATGTAACAGACATAAGATCGTTCATGGGGATTACACGTTATTATCGAAAGTTCATAGAAGGATTTTCTAAGAAATATTCCTACCACATAACTTCATTGCAGAAGAAATGCAAGAAGTTTGAGTGGAATGAAAAGTGTATGGAAAGTTTTTATAAATTAAAACATCTATTAACTATTGACCCTATCCTAAAAATTACTGATCCTTTTAAGGATTTTGTCGTATGCACCGACGCTTGTAAGGAAGGATTAGGCAAGGTGTTAATTCAAGAGAATTACGCCATGGCCTATGAATATAGGAAACTAAAATAACATGAAAAAAACTACGCTACACACGAATTAGAACTTGCTACAATTGTACATGCATTAAAGATGTGGTGACACTACCTCATCGGAAGAAAATTTCTGCTAATGTTAGATAAAATAAGTTTAAAATACTTATTCGACGAACAAAATATAAATGCCAAACAAGCTAGGTGGTTGTCATTCTTAAGTGAATATGACTTCGAAATAAAACACATAAAGGGAAAATAAAACAAAGTTGTAGACACTTTAAGTCGTCATGCAAATTTACTATTTGCAAGCAGCAGTTACGAATCATATTTGGAAAATCAGGTCTTAAATGCATAAATTTCGGATAAAGGAAAAGACTGTTGAAACTAAAAAGAACCAAATAAAAAAACATATTTGAGTCTAAATGGAAGAGGATTATTGCTGCATAAAAATAGATTGTACATACCAAATACAACAGAAATCAAATTAATTGTCATGAATGAGTTACACAAACGACCCTATTTAGGACATCCTGGATACCAAAAGATGATCACCATGATCATAAATGACTTCTTTTGGCCTAACATGAAGAAATAGGTAGCATAGTACTTGTAGTGGGGATTTCTCCCCTACTACGTGAAAAAGCACCAACCTTAGCTCGTCCAAAACATAAGGAATATTTCAACAATAACAAAAGAAACAAGATAATAACAACAAATATTTTTTAGGTTTTTCACATATATAAATCTAACTAATGTAATAAATAAAAAAGAACATGCCTTTTTGAAAATGGGACACCGTAGCCATCCTTAGAAGTGGTTCCACAACTCCACAGTTTGGGTCTCCCATCTCTTCAACAACTGGTTGTCAAATGGGGGGAATAGATCCAAATGGGTACGGAGTGAGCTCAACGTACAACATGGAAAATGACATGAAAAAATATGGGAATAATGGAGAAAAGTGTACGATTTGACGGATGGAAAATGGAAAAAAATATTTTGGGAGAGTCCTTCAAAATGTATTTATAGGATGGTCCAAGGGTTTCTGACTCGTGGTATTTTATTGTCCATGGTATTTATCTAGGGTTTTTTGACCCATTCTCATTTTTAGGGGTTTTGACCCTTTTTGGGAGAGAATGGGGATAAATCACAATAAATGTTCATCATCCCTTCATTTATGGGAAGGAATAATGATGTTTTAGACCATTTTTAGTGGAAATACAATTGTGAAGGTCAAAATGAAGGAAATAATGGTGAGAATATGATGTATGGATATGGTTTAGACCATGGAGAGCTAGGTGAACACTCTTTAGTATTAAGAGTACTTAGCTCGTTGCATTGAATTCCAACAAGTAAAGTAAGCACACCAACATCCAACAGGGTTATTGCAACCACTACCCATTCTGGAATGGAAGTGGTAAATAATTAGCATGGATTTTTATAACAGGTCTACCTAAAACTTTCAAGTAGCATGACTCAATCATGGTCGTAGTCGATAAGTTAAGTAAAGAAGCTCATTTATTCTAGTAAAATCTACTTATAAGGATGTTAACATTGCATATATTTTTATGAAAGAGATTTTAAGGTTACATGGCATACCAAAGGTAATAATCTCATATAGAGATGTAAAATTTATAGGAAAATTCTGGAAAGATTTGTTTAAATAACTAGGCACACAATTGAATTTCGATACTATGTATCATCCACAGATGGATGGACAGATTGAAAGGGTAAATCAAGTCATAGAAGAAATGCTTAGAATGTATGTAATGGATAAACTGGGTAAGTAGGAAGATTACTTACACTTAGTGGAATTTGCTTACAAAAATTTTCAAGTATCAACAGGTATGATTCCTTTTGAAATTATGTATGGATGCAAATGCAGTACTCCAATTTCTTGGAGCAGTCCAGTGGATAGGTTGATGTTAGGACCTGGATTGTTAAATGATATGATACTAACCATTAAACATGTACAATAAAATTTGAAAGTTGCCCAAGACAGATAGAAAAGTTAAGTTGACTTAAAAAGAACTCCTAGAGAATTATAGATAGGGGCACATGTCTATATAAAGGTAAATCCCAAGAAAATCTCTTTGAGATTGGGAAAGTATTCAAATTTGTCACCCAGGTATTCTGGGCAATTTGAAATTTTGGCTAAAGTAGGTTCGATTTCTTACCAGTTAGCCCTACACCCACTATTAAAGTACATAATATTTTTCATGTTTCCATTTTGAAGAAATACATTCATGATGCTACTCATGTGATCGATTTTAATGTTATACAGGTGGAACCAAAATGAGAGTTCTAGGTGGGACTAGAGCATATTCTCAACAGGAGAGAAATTGTATTCTCAAACCATACCATCGGACAAGTCAAGGTGCAATGGAAGCACCTTAGTCCGAAAGAGTCCACTTGGGAATTGGGAAGTGATATGTGGGAGGCATATCCAATCCTATTCCAAGATGAAGAAATGGAAGAATAAAACAAAAAGTTAATAACACCAAGGACGGTGTTATCCACTAAGGGGAGGTGTATGTAATACACCAATAATTAATAATTTATTATTAAATTATGTTAGAATATTTTATTTTATTATTTTAGATATTTTTAGGGAAAGTAAAAAATAAACAAAATGTAATGGATTATTCTTTTATTAATAAAAGATAACGGAGGGGAGATAAATGAAATAGTTGTTGAAGAGTGTTTTTTGACCCACAAGAGAAAAAGACAAGTGGTTGTAGCTGCTAGGTGAGAACTCAAGGTGTAGGAGGCATATTCCCCAAAATCAGGTCACAACTCTTTTTTGAGTGCTAAAGAGAAGGAGGCTCATAAATGACCAAGTCCTAGGAAAAATAATTTATAATAGTATGTCCATTAGCAAGAAAGAGGCTAGCATTGGACGGGGATTGAATTTGATAATGCAAGAGATGGAACATTAAGTGGATTTTTCTCTTATGGTTTGACGAATAGGCTCAGGGGTTCTGGAGAAACTAAATTGAATGCTCTAGGAGTTGGTTGGGAGGAACGACTATTCCATTTCTATTTTCTAGAAAGTGGTGCCAGGTTCCTCATCTTATTCTTAACTAATTAAAACTAGTTACAGTAGGATGTTTATCTTAAATTTGAATTGTAGCTATATTCTTTTAAGTATAAATGTTTTATGAATATGTATAGGAAAATAATCTATCATGTATCTAAACATAATGTAGATTTGTTACAGTTCAGTATTCATTCCTATTATGTTATCAAAATTCGATCTTCTTTTCCGTATTTTACTCATGCCCATTAAATACCATATTTAGTTATTAAGGTATCTATGATTGGGCATCCATACCCGAATCAAAGATTGCTAGTCATGTGTATTATTATAACCAGTAGTGTTTTGAATGCCATTGTCAATCTATTTAATTATCATAGACCACTTAGTTTATATTATAAATCTAATTAAATACTGAAGTAACCTTTTTAATAAATTGAAAGTGTTAACACTTCGTTTTAATAGTTGATTCGAGGGCTTGACAGAGGTTCGGTAAGGGTCCCAGCCCCTCGAATCTTGTGTGACCATCCTTCAATGATGAAAGTGGCAAGTGTATCATGACATTGGGCGTGATCCATATTCAAGGGATGCGATTGATCAGAGGCAGATCAACGGTTCCAAATCGGTTCACGCGGACAAACATGTGCGGTCCAAGATCCTTTCCTGGTGTCGCGAAATCCGTTAATGACTGGAAGCTTTTGACGGTTGAGATGTGGCTTGGGGAAGATCTACGTTCTACAACGATTTCACAATCCATACTTGTGCAGTTAAAACCACAATCTAAAATCGTGAGAAGGCGTAGAGGTCAAAGGGGATCAACGACTGTGATAAAAGCAAGAAAAGATCAGCAACTACGGTTCATTTCCCAGGGCGAACCAGCACGGGCGAATAGTTGAGTTCTCTGTTGTGAAAAAAGGCGGGGCCTATTCCGATCGATGGCTGCATGAGGACCAACCTTGATCTACAGCTCATAACATATCATGATCCAAACCGCCCACGATGTACCGAAGAGAAAGGTCGGCGGTGGGATAAGTGGAATGTGGACGCTGGATACAAAAGCGTCCTTTGATCGAACGGCTGAAGAAGAATCCTGAAGTGCAAATCTCCCATACTGTGTGGAAATGACAGTGGAGGGGGAATCCACACGTGTAATCTGCCTCATTGCAGATTGGCTGATTACTTCGACGCCATTCAGGATATGCCTGAGGTGGAAGTCTCGTCCCGTGGTGCAACTCCTTGGATTGCAAGCGTGGAATGTAATGTCCCCTGTTTCGACCCCGTTTGCATGATGTATATAATGTAATTAATCATGGTGAGGAGCTAACAGCAAAAGCCCCACCATCGATTTGGTTGTGTATGTTCCGGCAATGGGAATAGTTGCCGGTGGTATCTCGTGCTATTCAGCACATTATAATTCGGCATCATGTAAACACGCACATCAATTAAAATAAACCACAACCAGCTACGGCAGTGCAACGTTGAATGAAAAGGGCATGGTTCCAAAGGATAAGGGGTGGGGGGATGTCAAACCTTGGTTATGGGGGAAAAACCCATGTTTTGCCACCTTTGTTTGTTTGTCACCTTTGTCTCATCCAACCTCTTCCAACCTCTTTAATGTTTTGATTGGGTAGCTAAGGAGTAATGGCTGCTGGTGGTTGAGGCAGTTAATGCCTTTGGGAGTGGGGTGGAAGGACGGTCAGCCTTACCCACTTGCTCACTCCACCCACGTTTGCCGTTCTTCTCCCTCACGCACTCATCCCTGGTCAGTTCACTCTCACCACGATTTTGGGTCTGTTGGCTCCTCACGCACAGGTTTTGGGGGTGTTTTTGGTCTCACGCAAGTTTTCTTCCTCTCCCCCACGAGTTGCTGAGCACCCACGAACTGCAAATTCGCGTCCTTCCCGTTAGTGTTGCATCCACGGGAAAAAATGGAGCCGTTCTTCCTCACGCAGGGCCTCCATTGTCTGTTCTTTTCCTTGCTGGGTCGGATTGTTTACCCACGCACAGGTATTCTTCTATTTGGGGCGCACATAGTGAGTTAAGAGCCGTGCTCTTGCATCCACGACTGACTGTGAAGGGCCATTCATGTTTTTGGCTATCTCACAGATTAATTGGGTCGTTTTCCCTACTGTAAGTTATGCTCACTGGTAGATTTCGGGGCTGTAGTCTTCCCCATGTTGTGAATGTATTTGCTGTTACGTTTGGGGGCCATTGTAAATTCGAGTGAGATTCATTTTGGCCATGATAGGGCCAAGAATGACTCAAGAATTCGTTTTCCCTGTTTAAGCTGTGACAGCTGATTGGTTGCCTGAGTGCAATGGATAGTCTTCGGACTGTGCTAGCTTGGCTTGGTTGTTGGAAGCATGTGAAACCCAACTGTGATGGATGGCTGTTTGTGCCCCTTGGCTATGTATAAGCCTGCAATTAACCCTTATTTCGGAGGAATCATGCCTAGCTCGGGGGTGGCAGCGTTGCTGAGAAATTGATGACCAAGCTGGCCTATGGTTGGGTGGAACGTTGTAGCGACATAGCTGGTTGCGGGTGAATTCTTCATCAAAAGATAAGTACTGCTGTTTACTTAACCTCTGCAATTTATATCTTGTATTATGTGAAATGATGATCATGCTCGATGATCATGCTCAGTGCTGGAAGTGTGTTTGTGTTGCTTCCGCTGTATGATTGAAGGATTCAGGCATTTGGGTATGCTTAGGCATCTTAGCATGCATCCTGTAAGATTTTAATTTCAGCATTTGATTTCTGTCAATGTTCATGGGGTTGTTTTCCCGGTGGTGTTGTTGTTCGTCGCGTCCTCTTCGCCGGTTGAGGGACGGGGACGTGACAAGTTTTCGTTTCGATGGAAACCGTGAGAGAGATAGAGGTTTGATTCACTGAGGCGATAGACCTAGCATTTACATGAGACTGAGGGATACTGCGAATTAAATCAGCCCGACACCACCATCAAGGTGACGGAAAGGGCAGGAGATGGTCAAATTCACAACCCTTAGAACTAGCTTGGCAGCCATGAGGAAATGATTTAGAATATTAGCCATGTCATGTGACATGATTGAACATCAGGAGGAAAAAATATTTGCTCTGGTGCCACACATGCCACCATCGTGCCTCCTGCTAGACAAGGAGACCCAAAATGGGTCTAGGGAAGCCTGTGCAGACAATCATCCGTCAGCACGTCGCATGGGAGTCATTTTCACGAAGCAGGATTGTGGGAGGCTCTGCGCTGTCAGCCCACATTATCACGTGCTTCATCTCCATAATATTTGTTTATGTTTGTAAAACATGGTGATATCCCACTCTTTGCACTATTAATGCCGGATGGTGACTTGTAACCATTTTTTATTCTGTAGTCTCAGCATTAGGATTGTATAAAAACGCTCTCGATAGAGGAAGAAAAGGAGTTAGATAATTGGATCGGGAAACAACCCCGGGTTGAGGCTCCCATTTGTAAAAGCTTGATATCTATGTATGAATAAAATTGCAGTGGAAGACTGTCATTCACAGCAGAGATTCCTGTGTTGTTGTTTTTACCAATAAGTGCTTTCTTTATGTGTAAATTGTGTTTCCTTGTTTTCACTCCATTTTGTTTATTGCTTTCATGCCTACAACATAGGGTATAGTGGTTTGGAATTTGTACTTGCTACGCTCCGACTGCTGTTCCAGGCATTAACAATGGTTCTTCTAAAGTCTCATGGAATTCATCTCACCGATGCTCCATGAGATGGAATGTTTTTTCTTGTCCTCCAAAACACCCGCTAAAATATCTTGATTGGGAAATCAGCAGCTATCTTGCCTCCATTTGCTACCTTTCGTCATTCTTTCCATCTGTAATCATTTCTTACGCAGGTTTTGACTCCATTTTCCCATGGTCCTTTAACCCCGATAATCCCGCCATGCACCTTCCTCAACATACTTTACCCCATCCAGGATCCTAGCCCCCTGAATATGCTGATTGAAAACCCTATGCAAAGTAGACTCTGGTGACACACAAGATTGACAACCTTATGTGGAGGCACTCCAGCGATGAATGAGAGATCCCTCTCTGACTGCGTAGGGCCGAAGGCGCAACCTAAAGTGGTTTTGATGTTACCCAAAGGTGGGACATTCCGCAACCTTTGGCTCATTTCCGATGCTAACAAACTGGCGCCGTTGCCAAGGAATGAACTTGAAGATCCTCCCTAGGAAGAGCGATAATGACTTAGATCTGACTATTGATGGTGAACAATTGATCAGACACCAAGAAGGTTGAGCATATTTCACTTGGTGACTCCACTCTTGAAGGATTCAGACGTCGGAAACTCCATTGGTGATGTGATCCAGAAAAATATGATGACCGAGGAAGGCTGGCAGACCCCGCCTGGGAATTAACCCCTCATAAAACTAAAAAATGTATGGTGGGAGGTCCAGGAACTCGATTCCGTGTCTCTTCTAGGATGCCTTATCCTACCTTGTAAGTTTTCTCTTATCCTTTTTTAGATTCATCAAAACAGCTTTCTCTGTTCTAACTCATCCTGAGCAGAGCCATGAATATGTCCCTATTTATCCTTCTTGACGAACCAAAATCATTGCGTCATCTTACACATCTGATTTCAGCCTAGATCTTTGTTTGGGGGAACCCAACGTCAAAGAACACCCTTGTGAAATTCATGAAGCCTTGGGCGATAGTTCAACTATCGTACCTAATCTTGTCTCCCCCATTTCTCCAAGTCGATATAAACCATTGCGATTACCTCCTATCCTCCATGATCTTTCCGCGAAATATCACAAGTACCTCCCCAAGTTCGATGGAGAATCTGAAGACTTGATTGCTGAAAAACATATTCAGGTTTTTGAGCATTTCTCTGACCTTTTCAAGATAGAACATGACGATGTCCGCATGTGGACATTCACTCTGTCCTTGCAAGGGGATGCCAAATTCTGGTTCAAACATTTGCAGCCTAAGTCCATCCATACTTGGGAAGAGCTTTCTTGCACATTCTTGAGCTTTTGGGAAAGGAGTCGACCATTGGAGCAAATAATCTCAGAGTTTTATTCTTTGAGGAGACATGAAGGTGAGGCCCTATCCAGTTTTAATAAAAGATTCGCAAGCTGTTACTATAACATGCCTAAGGAAGTTCAACCTTTCGAGAACGCTGCTAAGATCTATTATGTAGTCGCCTTTCCTCCTGACCTGTCCTTGCTTCTTTTGGAGAGAAGATCAACCACCTTGCAATAGATGTTTGCTGATTGTTTGGAGGTTGACGAGAACCTTAAGATGTCCAGGACGTCATCAGATCAGTACAATGGTGGTGAGCTAATGGATGCATACAAATTGGTTGGGCCCTACAAGCAAAAGAGGGAAGCCTATGGCCCGTCAAAGATATCTCATGATACGCAGAAAGATGGCCAGCCTGAGGCTGAAATAAATAGTCCTATAGAACTATTCTCTAAAGATGGTGACCCGCCTCACTCCTGGTCAACTAAATATGATTTCAAGAATGAGCTTGGTGCTCCTATGTACGATGAATATGAAGAAGAGTATCTGCAAGACGAGCCAACTGTTGAAACGACACCTTCTGATGAAAAAAGTCAAAGTGCAATGCAAAATCAGGAGGTCAGAATGAGAAAAGACGATGAAGGCACTAGAGGTGATAGATTACCCTTGGCTATGCCTCTTTTGAATTGATAAGGCATATAATGAAGGCCTCTAAGCAAAAGAAGAAATAAACAGAGGTGGCATAGGCTAGAAACTTGTGTAAGAATGGAGGCGGATACAGTAGTTTACAGATAAATGCTTTTTTTGAAGAAGTATGCCTACTCAGTCCCACCGGAGAAGCTGAGGACCTCCATCTCGAAGCAAATCAAGCCATGGTTACAGAAATTTCAAGTTCAGAGGTGGATGTCCCATTAAAGAAAGATTCTGTAGGTCCTCATCTGCAATCTTCCAAGTGTCAGCCTGACAACTCCCTAGAAGTAGGAAGCTCCGGGAAGCTTTCTCATGAGCAGGTGACAGAGCGTATTGAAGGTTGCCATGAGTTCTATGACCCCGTGGCCAAATACATGGAGGGTCTGGGTGAAGGTAAAGATTGGTCGCATCTTTGCTTTGAAGATCAGTTTGTCCCTATTTTCCTTCTCCCATTATTTATTTCATTTTTGTCCATTGAGCACCATGCAAGAACAAGAATATTAGGTAAGTTGCTTGATTGGCTTCACTGGAAGTTTGATTTCACTTAATCGGACTTGTGTACAGAGTTAGATAGAGTAGGTAGGAGAAAATAAGCTCAGCTGTTATCGAGCATTTCCTTCATTACTGTTTTCAGTTTGTTTCCATTTTTCAGTTACCATCACAGGTTTACAGTCTCTAGCATGATTTGCAAGAGTGTCACGTATTCGTTGAAGTAGCAGCATGAAGTAGAATGGAGAGGCCCAATATGAACTGAAGGTGGCCCAATGGATTCAGCACTTGGTCTACAGGGGTTCTTTGCTACCTCATTGGGAGGATAGCATCCCTTATGGAGCCAGTTGTTAACACTCCATTTTAACAGTTGATTCGAGGGCTTGACAGAGGTTCGGTAAGGGTCCCAGCCCCTCAAATATCGTGTGACCATCCTTCAATGCTGAAAGCGGCAAGTGTATCATGACATTGGGCATGGTCCATATTCAAGGGCTGTGATTGATCAGAGGCAGATCAACGGTTCCAGATCGCTTCGCGCAGACAAACATGAGCGGTCCAAGCTCCTTTCTCGGGTCACGAAATTCGTTAATGACCGGAAGCTTTCGACGGTTGAGATGTGGCTTGGGGAAGATTTGCGACCTATAGAAATTTTGCAATCCATACTTGTGCAGCTAAAACCACAATCTCAAATCATGAAAAGGTGTAGAGGTCAAAGGGGATCAACGGGTGTGATAAAAGCGAGAAAAGATTAGCGGCTACGGTTCATTTCGCAGGGCGAACCAGCACGGGCGAACAGTTGAGTTCTCTATTGCGAAAAAGGGTGGGGCCTATTTCGATCGACAGTTACATGAGGGCCGACCTTGATCTACGGCTCAGAACATATCACGATCCAAACCGCCCACAGTGTACCAAAGAGAAATATTAGAGGCAGGATAAGTGGAACGTGGATGGTGGATACAAAAGCTTCCTTTGATTGAATGATTGAAGAAGACTCCCGAAGTGGAAATATCCCATCCTGTGTGGAAATGAAAGTGAAGGGGGTGTCCACACATGTAATCTTCCTCACAATAGATTGGCCAATTCCTTCGACGCCATTCGGGATACGCCTGAGGTGGAAGTCTCATCCCGTGGTGCAACTCCCCGGATTGCAAGCGTGTAATAGTTTTCATTTCGATGGAAATCGTGAGAGAGATAGAGGTTTGATTCACTGAGGTGATAGAATTGGAATTTACATGAGACCGAGGGATGTTGCAAACTAAATCATCTCGACACCACCATCAAGGTGACAGAAAGGGCAGGAGATGGTCAAATCTGCAACCCTTAGAACCAGCTTCGTAGCCACGCAAAAATGATTCAGAATCTTAGCCATGCTGTGTGATATGATTGAACATCAGGAGGAAAAAATCTCCACTCTGGTGCCACACGTGCCACCATCGCACCTCCAGCTGGACAAGGAGACCCAAAATGGGTCCAGGGCAGCCTGTGTAGATAATCGTTCGTCAGCACGTCACGTGGGAGTCATTTTCACAAAGCAGGATTGTGGCAGGCTCTGCACTGTCAGCCCATGTTATCACGTGCTCCATCTCCATAATGTTTGTTTATATTTGTAAAACGTGGCGATAGCCCACTCTTTGCACTGTTAATGCTGGATGGTGACTTGTAATAGTTTTTTATTCTGTAGTCTCCGAATTCATAATTAACCTACAACATAGGGTATAGTGGTTCAGAATTCGTACTTGCTATGCTCCGACTGTTGTTCCAAGCATTAACAATGGTTCTTATAAAGTCTCATGCAATTCATCTTTTCGATGCTCCATGAGATGGACTGTTCTTTCTTGTCCTCCAAAACACCCTCTAAAATCTCCCGATTGGGAAATCAGCAGCTATATTGCCTCCGTTTGCTACCTTTCATCATTATTTCTATCTGTAATCATTTCTTGCGCAGGTTTCGACTCCATTTTCCCTATTCCTTTAACCTCGATGATCCCACCATGCACCTTCCTCAACATACTTTGCCCCATTCAGGATCCTAGCCCCCTGAATATGCTGATTGAAAACCCTATGCGGAGTAGACTCTAGTGACACACAAGATTGACAACCTTATGTGGAGGCACTACAAAGACAAACAAGAGATCCCTCTCTGACTGCGCAGGGCTGGAGGCACATCCTAAAGTGGTTTTGCTATTACCTGGAGGCGGGCCCTTCTGCAACCTTTGGCTCATTTCCGTTGCTAATAGAAAGATCTTAGCAACCTTTTACCCAGATTTTTTCCTTAAACAACTAAGAGCTACAAGGCTTGTCAAAAACCATATATTAAACATAATCGAGAGCAAGATCGAGGTATATGAGAAACCAAATATACTATATCTCAAATCTAAGGATAATTCCACTATATAAACTAATCAACAATTATTTTAGAATCTGGTCGAGAGCCGAAAGGCCTTTTTAATTTTATAACTTATTAAATGCATCTTATTTTAAAAAACTATGTTACAAATCAAATTCTACAGATCATGAATGTTAGATCAGGATCCATCGTGATCTTAAGGAATCATTGTAAATACCCTATAATCATATATGAATATATTAATTATATGCAATATATAAAAATCATCCAAGTACATATGTATGCAATTAACATATTATACCAATTAGGGTAATCATAACATATCTAACTATTCAGTTAAAGAATTGTAAATATTCTATCTATTATTATTAAACTAACAGTCAACAACTAGAATCAAGGAAACCTTTAAATTAGATATTGGTTCAAATCCAACCGCATGATAAGATTAAAGAAAACAAACACTACAGATTTCTAAATCAATGCCTGACTATTCGTAGCAGTGGATCTTCCCGAATCCAAGTATGGTAGTGAGACCATTGAAGGATGGAAACCATTGTTGGGCAATAGGGCAGACCCGGGTTTAATCCTTTAGTGTCGCACCAACAAAAGACCCACAGTGTTGGCCCTTTCGGCAACAACCTGCGCGCAGGTTGCAGTCTCACCCGAAACAGCTATGGGATGCCACAGAATCAGGTTTCTGCAAGCAGAGAGGGGGATTACTGTACCTTAGCCTTTAATAACCTTATTAATCAATAATTATAATGCTTTACCATTCATTCACATACAACTTCGCAGATAAATAAATAGTCGTGACTTGCTCAACCCACTATAGGGAATTCACAGCGAAGTAAATATTAGCAGTGATCTAACTTATCAAATGTATACAGTTATTAATGCATAAAAGACAACAGAAACAGAAACAGCACAAGAAACCACAACACCGGATATAACATGGTTCACCCCCAGTGTAGGGGCTACGTCCACAAACTGTGTTCTATTCAACTTGCTACAAAACCATAGTTTGATCTGCGCACTCAGCTGCAGATCCCTTCAGTCCTTAAAAAGCCACGCACACAGTAGCAGGCCCCTGCGCACACAGCTGCAGGTCTTTCCTCAATCTTCTTTACAAAAACCCTCTGCGCACATAGCTGCAGAGGTCGTCCATGCACACAGCTGGGACTTAACCTTTCCTTACAAAATCAACCTTAGCTTCGCCTTAATCTTTCTTACATCATAAAACCTAACCTATCTTCTTTACACAAGAGCTTATTTATACTGCGCATTTTTACAAAACCATGGTCTTAAACCATGGGTACCCAAAACCATAAACCCTGGATTTCAACCATGGGTTTATTACAGAAGACTTTGACTCAACCCCGACACCCCTAAGACTATTTTGAGTCTATACTCACGGAGTTATCCATCTTAAGGGTCGTTAGGGTGCGCGTCCCAACATGCCCCTAAGACTCACCAGTGGCCCGTCCCGGGACACTCTTCAGTTTCTCTGGTGGCAGAATTCTACTGACAAAGCATAGTGTACTGCTTGCTGAAGCTCTCCATGCTGCTGCCGGCTGCCTACTTATGTCCTTTGTAGAAGTTTTGCTGATGAAAGCCGTCGCGATCCACCTGCAACACCATCCTTCACTCCAATTGCCGATGCCTGACCATCCACAACTTTGGGGTCCCCTGGGATTGCGTGTCACACTACAAAAGGAATATAGCTACCATGGTTCTGCTACACCGAAAGATTGCATGGAGGGATTCCCCATAGTCTTTCTGCGAGGCTTCATGCCCTTTTTTTGCTCTACGTTAGAGCAAACTCCTGTTCGTCTTTGCAAATTTAGAGCAAACTCCTGCCTGTCAATGTACTTAGCCAAGTAGGGCTGTACTGGCGGAGTACTCAGAAGGTGCTGCAGACCTCTGTCCCTTACTTCTCGTACTAGCTCCTGAACTCACGGGGGCTTCACTTGTTGACCAATATCCTATCACGTTAGTTCATATTGTGGGTTTTAAAATTATTAAAAATTGAACCAATATATTGTAGGTATTGGGGGGATGAGGGGTTTAAGGTGGGGGTGGGTAGGGTGGTTTATAAGGATTGAGGTATAAAAAGGGGTGGGGAGGAGGTTTTAAGTATTGGGAGGGGGTTTCAACAAAAAGAGTTTGGGTCAATATCTCTGGAAATTAAGGGTATTCTTTAATATTCCATGATCACACGTTCTATGTGAGATGTTCACTAAGTGAAGTCCCCGTGCCTGAACTTTACAGTCGTTCGACATGGTTCGGGCTGAATATCTCATAGATGTGATTAAGACAGAAAACACAGGTCGAGATGGAATCTTATAGAATCCCGAGGTGGAATTTGTCATCATGGTGTAGTAATGACGCCAAATCTGACGAAGTTCTGGAAATCTTCTCCACACAGCGCCGGATTTTCCCAAAATCGCATTATGACAAGTAATGAGAGCAGCTCTCGTGCCAGCGCCGCCGAATGCAGTATGTCCCATCCGTCACATTTTGGGCTGCGACACACCTTGACAACCTTCGACTTCGACACAGTCTGACCCTGCGACCTACGACCAACCTGTAGCTTCGCATCCTTTAGACAAAACAGACTACGATAATCCATAATGCTATGAGCGTCTTCGCTTATTTGCTTGGTGCTACCTCCTATGCTGAGTACCTGGCCTATCTGTGTACTTTTTTAAGCGGCTCCCATTTATCATAGAGGGAAAAATCTCACCATTTAACTTAGCTAGCTGGACTGCACCCCCATCAGTAACTTTCTGTACTACATACGGTCCTTTCCAATGTGTCTTAAACTTTCCTGGGAACTTCATGAATTTGCTGTCATAAAGGAGCACAAGATCACCCTGCTGAAAATGTTTCTTCTTGATGTGTCTGTCATGCCATGCTTTTTCTCGAGCTTTCTGCACCTGTTGTTGGAAGCCTGCGACAAATCTATCCTCTTCAAGTTCTAATATCTATTTCAGTCTCTCTGTGATTATGGCTGGGTCATCCATCTCGGTGAAAGCAGATATCCGGAGGCTGGGAACAATGTATTCCATGGGCATGATAGCTTCTTGCCCATAAAATAGTCGAAAGGGTGTATGGCCTGTCAACTTTTTGCAGTAGTTCTGTAAGCCCATAGCACTGCTGGAATTCAAAGATCCCAATCATTCCTGTTAGCGTTACAAGCCTTTGTCAAGGCATGCTCAAGGATTTTGTTAAAAGCTTCGACAGTCCCATTTGCTTGTGGGTGATATGCAGTACTCTTTTGATGATACACCTAAAATTCTTCAGTCAATACTTCAATAGTCCTGTTCAGGAAATGTGACCCTTGATCACTCATAAGAACTTTGGGACACCCAAATCTGGATAAGATGTTATCGAAGATGAACTTCGCAGCAGTAGCAGCGCTACAGGTCTTGACTGGTTGAGCTTCGGCCCAACGTGTAAGATAATCAGTTGCTGTAATGATGTATCTGGCTCCTGACTTTTTCGCAGGGGGGTTGATAGGACCAACAAAGTCAATGGCCCATTTGTCAAAGGCCTGTAATGTTACTTGCGGAGCTAGGGGCATTTCATCCCTCCTAGATGGCTTACCTGTCCTCTGACAGATGTCGCAGCTGTGGCAATATTCTCTTGCATCTTTGTGAAGTGTGGGCCACCATAAGCCGGCTGTCAAAATCTTCTACGCTGTGGCTTTGCCTGCATAGTGACCTCCTGCTGCACCAGAGTGTGCTTCAGCCAATATTAGAGGTTTTTCATGTTCCAAAACACATCTGCGCAGTATCTCATCTGGTCCCATTTTATACAGTTGTCCTGCTATTAAAGTGAAGTCTGCGGCTCGAACCAGCAACTGCTTCTTCTGCTATGTGGTCATCTCTAGAGGGGGGATACCTGTAGACAAATACTGAGCAATATCCTAGAAATATTCATCAACTATCTGGATAGCAAATAATTGTGCATCGGGGAGGCCTTCGTCCAAATTGGTAGGTTCTTCGCCTGACTCGAGCCTCGACAAGTGGTTAGGTCCTAGGTTAAGTCTTCCAGGCTTAACAATGATCTCAAAATCATATTCTTGAAATAGAATTAACCATCTGCATATTCTTCCACCTAGCACCGGTTTGTTAACCAAGTACTTCAAAGCAGAGTGGTCAGTAAACATCTTAAAATGAGATCCTAGCAGATAATGTCAAAATTTTTGTAATGCATATACCATAGCAAGACCTTCGCGTTCTGTCGTAGTATAATTTTTCTCTGCTGTAGACAACTTTCTGCTGGCAAAAGAGATAGGGTGATCGATATTACCTGCACCTGGCTGAGCGAGCACAGTACCTAAATAAATAGAAGATGCATCAACATGCACATGAAACTCCTTGTTCCAGTCAGGGAATACTAGGATAGGGGCAGTGACCATTTTTTCTTTCAGAATGTCGAGGCTTGCTTGGAATTTTGGTGTCCATTCGAACTTAATATCTTTCTTTAGCTTCCTTTCCATTGGGGCGGTAATTAGGGCATATCCTTGGATGAATTTCCTGTAGTAACCGGTGTGACCAAGCGTTGTGCGAAGTTGTTTGACGAACTTCGGAGGTGGCAGGTTCACAATAATAGCGATCTTCGCAGGGTCCATCATCAATCCCTGCTTACATACCACATGACCAAGTAGAATGCCAAAGGGTGCACAGAAAATGCACTTTTTTAAGTTCAAGGAGATTTGGTGTTGTCTGCATTTGTCCAACATAAGTCTCAAACTAGTTATATGGTCTTTTACTAGCCCAAAAATAGTCCAATCATCAAAGTAAACTTCTAAGAATTTATGTATGTATTCCTTAAACGCGGAGATGACTACTCGAGAAAATATGGCAGGTGCATTCTTCAACCTGAAGGGCATGACAGTATACTGGAAGGATCCCATTTTGGTAGCAAAGGTTGTCTTATGTTGGTCCTCTGGAGCAATTCGGATATGATGGTAGCCAGAAAAACCATCGGTAAAAGAGTATACTTCTTGACCTCCGACATTGTCGAGCACTTCATCTGTAAAGGGAGTGGGAAAAGGGTCGTGCAGACAGGCATCATTGAGTTTCCTTAGATCGACATAGATTCAGATTTCACCCTTAGTCTTCTTCTCCTGGATGACCATAGGGCTGACCCACTCAGATTCTTCAACAGGTTCGATTATTCCTGCAGCAAGCATCTTATCCAACTCTAGCTTAACCTTTTCTCTGTATTTTGGATTTAATCTATAAGGGCGCTGCTTCACAGGCTTCGCATCAGGCTTCAGGGGGATCTTCATTACACCGATATCTCCCAAGATACCTTTCATTTCAGAGAACTTTGTCGAAAAAATATCTTGGTATTCGTGGAGAAGTTGAGTTACCTTGCTTACCATCTCGTCATCCCAATAGTCGCCAATGGTAGCAAACTTAGGCTGTGCATCAGATCCAATGTTAACTGTGCGCGTCTTCAAGGGCTGCGTCACTTCAGGAACTTCGACTACCGGTCCATGCACGTCACAGTATCCTTATGACTCAGGGATATCAAGATGGCGCGGGTCCTCCTCCTCGTCGACTGTGAAGTTATAACATTCGACTGCGAGGGCTTCTTGTGTGGCCCAATTAGGGCGATTTTATGTCACTTCTTGTTCGTTAAATACCTTAGTATGGATGATCATGATAGCTGCGTCTAGGGCTGGACAGACATCATTAGTAGAGAAAGTATTGATAAAGCTATGAACAAGACAGTCCCAACTTACAGTATCTTGGCGAAGTTCAGCCTCCGCGTACCAGTTCTTCGCTAGTGGTCCCAGCGTGTGCACAAATCTATGTACCCACTCATCCTGAGGTACATACTTCCATGCCTCGTAGCATTTTCTTAAGTGGTCCTGGGGGCAAGTTTTCCCATCAAACTTGCTTCGCGCCTTTGCCAACTGGTCTGAGAACCTCAGGCGAAGGAGCTTCTGACATGCTTCCCAGGTAGGGATCTGCTTCTTATGGGTCATCCACCATCTGACTGTTGTGGCTCTGAATGCTGACTCCAGGGCCTCCATTTTCTATAGGTCAGGTATCTGATCCGAGAATTGTACAATAAACGGTTCAGGATCTGTCGAACCATCATACACAGGCATAGTTCTGGGTTGTGAGTCGACCCATCTGAGAGACTTGGTAGGGTAGACATTGCTGCCCCTATGGTGCTCAGATAATCGGTGTTGCTAGCTTTCTAATTCATCTCCAGAGTCCGTCATACAGGAGCTACCAGACTCCCACCCTATGGCCGGAGGATCCTCATAACCTTCTTCCTGCGCAGTGATAGTAGAGATGGGTTCCGCATCAGCTTGATCCTCATGTCGGAGTGGTTCTATGTACCGTTCCCCTTGTGAAGGATCCAGGGGCAGGATGACCCTGAAGTATTTCCCTTCGAAGACCATCTGTCTCTTCTTTAGGTTGATGACTGCGGCATTTGCCATTGCCCATTCAATTCCTAACATGGCCGGGTAAGGGTTGCTGTCATCAATGATCTCAATTACTTCTAAGTCCGCGAAGGTGCTGACTCCATCAATATCTATTTGGAGATCCAGGAATCTTCCTAAAGGTACAATCTTTTGCTGGTTGGCTAGCCTCAACTGTATAGGGGACCAGGCCAGGGTAGGTTTCCCCATTTGTTCCCAGGTTTGTTTGGTTAAAACATTTACATCGGACCCTAAGTCCAGAATAACATCGGTCATATCATATGCCCCTATCTGAGCATTCAATCTCATTTCCCTGCCGGTCCTGCTGACTCGATGAACAGTTTTGTCCCAACCACAGCTTTGCAGAGATTTGTAGGAAGCGATGACGTTCTGCAGCTCATTCAGAGCATCTTGATTTCTTAAAAGTTTGAGGCAACTTTGTAAAAAGGTAGACAATATACTTACTTTATCCAATGAAGCGTCGCGAGGCGACGACTGAGGCTGCGCAGGCGCGCTGGGTGGGCTAGGGCCAGCGAAATCTTTCTTGGCCTCCATGAATGTCTCTTTCTCTCTGATGATATCAAATGCAGGGATTTTCTCAGGAGCCTTATGAACTAGAGCTTCGGCAGGTCGGTTTGGCGTATTTTGGATGTGTGTCGTAACTCCACTTCTTGTAACGACATTGATGGCCGCAGCAGGGTGGGGCTCCACAGAAATCATCTGGAGGTTCTGAGTAGGGGTAGTCTGTCGTGCCTGAATCTTAGCTATCAAATAGGGGCACTGTTCAATCACATGATCTACTGCACGGCAATACCGACACGTCGTAGTGGGGTTCCGACAGTCGTGTGCCAAATGCCCAGCTTGGTTACAATTATAACACACGAATTGGCTTCGGCCTCGCCCGGCCATGCCACCCCGGCCTCCAGAAGTACCTCGTCCAGAGGCACCCCCCTGGTAACCATAACTATCATTACTTGGGCCTTCAGTGTGCACCCGATAAGCATCATAGGTGCGGCACTCATCCTCATTATGACCTACAGATTTGCAAAAATTACAGTAGGAGTTCTTAGGTCCCTGTCCATACCTTTGCAGCAGGTAACAGTTCTCAGGTTGGTGCTAACCTGTCATTCTGCAGAGCTCACAATAGAGAACTTGTGGTGGAAAGGGGTTCGGCGCACCTTTCTGCAAGTACTTGTTTACCAGAGGGCACCGTTCCTTGTCGTGACCTTCGGTCTGACATTGCGTACACCAAACCTCTTCGCGATCAGGTTTTCCCTTTTTCATCTCACGAAGTTCTAGGGCCATCGCGGCTAGCTGCGCTTGGATTTGAGCAATACCAGAGTCATCTTCGACAGGGGCAGTCTCTAGTTTCATTGCGATTTTCAGAGCCTCTTGCTGGTCAGCAACCTTCTGTTGCATGAGTGGAGTTCTGATATGTGGTAACAATGCTGCAATAAACCATTCCTTGTGTTGTGCAGGACTAAGGGTAAAGCTGACTTGGTCCAGTAGAACTTTGAATCTCTGATCAAAGTCCCACACTGATTTGCCGCGTCACTGTTGAATCTCCTTGAGTTCAGTGATGCTCTATGACTCCGATTTAGGCTTCTTAAATTCTTTGATTATGGCCGCCTTGATCTCGCCTAAAGTAGGGCTCTGAGTGCTGGAAAATTTCATGAACCATGTTAGAGCCCGGTCCTGAAAGGAAGTAATGAGCTGCACAGCTCGCACATTCGGATCTGTAATTTTCTTCGCGTTCCATACTGCTTCGCAGAGAAACCAGAACTGTTCTGGGTCCTCTGATCCCGTGCCTTTAAATATGGGGAGTTTAATGTCATCAACGAGGTGGGCCATGGAGTTTCTGGGGGGGTTTGGAGGGGGACAGGACGTCGATGGGGGGGATTTATGGGGGCAGCCTGGCCTGTGGCCGTAATACTCGGGCCTGGTTGACTCTCAGACTGCGATGGAATTTCAGGGGTAGCGGAGCGGCATTGCGGGGTGACCGGAGGGTTTCCAACTAAAGGTTTTTATTTGGAATCTGACTCTTCAGGGTTTACAGGGGTGGATGCGGTAGCCTGACCTAAGGAAGAGGGGTCAAAATATCTCTTATACTTTTTTCCGTTTCGCAGCAACCCACTTTGCTTGTCAAAGGGAGTGTCACTTGCAAACATATGTTAATACGACTAAACTAATAGTCCGATTCAAACAACAATATACCCTTTTCAGCCAATAGTATTTTAATCCTTAAGCTTAATAAATTCAAAAACTTACCGTGGGGCCCTTTGAAGAACTGTCGTTTAGCTTCGCTGAAGGAGCTACTTGCGTCAAGGGCAAACTTCGTCACAAAGGCTTCCAACGTTCGCGTCGTCTAGAAATCAACAGCGCGGGATACCTCGTTGTTCACGTGTTGCACAAGATTGACCCTCGCAGGGGTCCACGCGGGAACCCGTCGAGCTTGGAAGTTCGTCCTTCTTTCTGTTAACCTAGACAACCACTGGTGCAACTCTATGTGGATACTACCAAAGAAAATTTCATAAGCATCACAAAAAACATACCTTTGTAAAAAGTCACTTGCACTACACCGCGGATTGGCATTCTCTTGCTGCACAAATTTCAAACAGATCTCAGCAAACCAATCACTGATTTCCTTCACAGAGGGCCTCCAGAACATAGCCCTTGAGGTACAATGTAAACCCCTCTTGAGTAGGTACTGAGTTCAACCGGCAACGAAACCAATTTGTTGGGCAATAGGGCAGACCCGGGTTTAATCCTTTAGTGTTGCACCAACAAAAGACCCACAGTGTTGGCCCTTTCGGCAAAAACCTGCGCGCAGGTTGCAGTCTCACCCGAAACAGCTATGGGATGCCGCAGAATCAGGTTTCTGCAAGCAGAGAGGGGGATTACTGTACCTTAGCCTTTAATAACCTTATTAATCAATAATTATAATGCTTTACCATTCATTCACATACAACTTCACAGATAAATAAACAGTCGTGACTTGCTCAACCCACTACAGGGAATTCACAGCGAAGTAAATATTAGCAGTGATCTAACTTATCAAATGTATACAGTTATTAATGCATAAAAGACAACAGAAACAGAAACAGCACAAGAAACCACAACACCGGATATAACGTGGTTCACCCCCAGTGTAGGGGCTACGTCCACAAACTGTGTTCTATTCAACTTGATACAAAACCACAGTTTGATCTGCGCACTCAGCTGTAGATCCCTTCAGTCCTTAAAAAGCCGCGCACACAGCAGCAGGCCCCTGCGCACACAGCTACAGGTCTTTCCTCAATCTTCTTTACAAAAACCCTCTGCGCACACAGCTGCAGAGGTCGTCCACACACACAGCTGGGACTTAACCTTTCCTTACAAAATCAACCTTAGCTTCGCCTTAATCTTTCTTACATCATAAAACCTAACCTATCTTCTTTACACAAGCGCTTATTTATACTGCACATTTTTACAAAACCATGGTCTTAAACCATGGGTACCCAAAACCCTAAACCCTGGATTTCAACCATGGGTTTATTACAGAAGACTTTGACTCAACCCCGACACCCCTAAGACTATTTTGAGTCTACACTCGCGGAGTTATCCATCTTAAGGGTCGTTAGGGTGCGCGTCCCAACAACCATTGCATAAACAAATAATTATACAAGTATGTATTTATTAATCAAATCTACATGCACATACTCTTATAAAGAAAGTGAATCGCATCAAATATATTACGTGGCAGTAAGTCCATCATAGATGGCATCCTGGGTATTACTCCAATATAGTAAACTAGATATAACAATCAAAAGGAATTTAGAGAAAACACATGATTCAAAACCTTATGGACGTAAGACCATTTCCATGGCATCCACATCTAGTTAAATAAAAAACTCCATAAATTTATTAAGTTACAAGTGGTGGTAAGTCCATCCATGATGGCTCCTAGGAAACCCTTTAAAAACGTTAAAACATGCTACAACACCATAACCAATAAAGAAAACAAATGTTGGAACATAAAGGCTATAAATCCCTCTATTAGTTAGGGTTTAAACCTTAAGGGGGAAGCAAAACACTGTAGCTTATCTTGCACAAAGCTGGAGCTTGAACTTCCATCATGACCCCCTTCCACAGTCAAGAACCACTTGCATTTTAACAAAGTGAAGCAGTCATCAACGATGGTAAATGTTAAATGGTATTTGAAACAGAGTAATATTTTGAACATTTCTTACCTCGGATTTATAAGATGCAGGCCTGGGAGGAGGTGACACTGTCGCCATCCTCACCAATATTATCGATCATGCAACCAACTAGCCACATTCAAAACCTTAACAATGTAAAGAATTTTAAACATAGTAAAAACCTATGCATGCTTTTTTACTTGGTGGGGTTGCAAAGAGGGCCAGGGGTCGACTCCTCTGGGATGCCCTTATCCCTCCTCTTCCTGTACCAAAACGAAACCATATCAGTATTTACAATGAAATTCCATAAACTACTTAATAAAACCTTGTATACTTGACATAATAGTCCCTTACCTGGTAAAGGGTAGTTTTGAATCTGAAGATGGTGGTTGGGTCTGTTGGAAGTGAAGAAACATGCTACAGGCGGTTGTTGGAGCCATGAAAACCAATAGTACACCTTGGGAAGTAACCAAGAGAATGTTATTAACCTGTGGAAAATTTTTCACACCCAAAACCCTCTTACAATCGCTATTTATAGAGTAGAGCTTCAACTATCATAAAATTACAGAACACACACCGAAACAATGAATGGTTTAGACCAAAAACACAACAAATTAAACCCTATTGAAACCCCAACCATCATGTCACACAGGTGGACGACCGATATGCATTCTTGGGTGAACAATAAAATCCTGGTTGCGATGTCAACCCACATCTAGTGAAACACAATAAAACCATAAGTGAACCAAGGTATCAAACCTTTTAACTATCATAACTCACGGCCAAAATAAATCATCACATTCAATCATTAATTTTATGTCAATATTCAAACTATGGTGGAAACCCCATATCATATAACAATATAAAATCATCACCACAATCGTAACCTTTATATTATGTTCCAGCTATGGTATAAAACCCATATTCGAATGTTTAAATATACAATCGAAACATTCGAACCTTACCATATGTTAACCATTTCTCTTAGGAACTAAGGTTAGGCCTTGGTCCTTTAAACACTTTAATACATGGAATTATGGGATCAATACTATACCATAGTCTCCCAAGTAATGACATGCACATATAGCTTCTATTCCCTATAGAAAAGGAATGAAAACGAAGATCAAGACTTAGCCTTAGTGCTAAGTGAACCTTAGTAAACCAAAACAAGATAAAAGGAACAAAAAATCACATGTGGGCATGACAGTAGTTGATGGTAAACCCTGTAAACATCAAAGTTTTGTGCAACCTATCATATAATAGTTTGAAGAATTGTGTAAGAAACTTTACAAATCAATAACAAATGTATTTACATCACAACAACTGATACATGGAGGAACATAATGGTATGTTTATGGATATATGTTTATAAAAAAAAATTATTTATCGAAATTAGAGGTGTGTGAAAGAATGGAACCCATCCGTTGGAATGGCTATGTCGTTATCTGCAACAAAGGTCATTTGTCAAGCTTCATATGAAACTACTGTAGAATCTGATATTTCCTCTTCAAGTACAAAGGAGGGAGATCTCATGCTCTCGCCCACTTTGGTTGTCCACTCAACTTGGTTACATGATTGTCTTGATAATAATTTTCCCACAAATGAATCGATTGTAAGACCATGAGTTGTTATGAAAGGCCTTTGGAGGACCTAAATTCTAGACCTTTTTTCCTACAATATATTGAAAGGATCGAGCATGATGACTCTTGGTTGGCCTTAGGTGAGTAATTTGATCACCCCGTTCTCCCTTTGGATGAGTATAGTCTATATCCTAAAGGGAATACTGAAGATATTTTTCCTACCATCCTGATGAATCCCTGAGAGCCTCATGTCATTGATGTTGAGACTTATCTAGATATTCTTGTTGTGCACTCTCGCAAGAGAGTAGATTATCCATCTCACTTTCGAATTGTGTTTGAGGGAGGCAAGAAACTACAATAATAATTTAGTTTCCTCCCTCATTCTCAATGAACTATGTTGGATCCTCTAGCCTTGGCTGGCACTTTGTACATTAGTGTATACATTTCAGTTTTACCTACAATAATTTCATACCTTCACTCTAGTCATTTATCCATCTCTCTCTCTCTATATATATTTTTTATCTTTATGGACTAATGTTACAATGTGAGGATTTTTTGTGGAATAGTTTCTTCAGGTGGTAAGGGGTTGTGCGAGGTATGATCGTGTCTTCAGTAGGTATATCTCATAATTGACATATAGGATAGGATCATATTCAGCGTGTATTTTTGCATTGTCCCATGACTATGTCACATTCAACACATGTATAAACCCACTCCTTATTGACATGGAACCTCCTTGTTGCTTATAGAAGTGTCTTTATGTAAGCAATAGAGCTTTCATGATCATGGGTACCCTAGTTAGATTCTATTTTTCCATTTGGTGCCCATGCTAATCTCTCTCCTTATGTCTGGGAGTCCCTTATAGTCTTGCCATGACATTGAATGGAAACCTCATGTTCTTTCTCATTTATTATTCTGGCTGTATCGCTTAGGGATTCCTTCTTTATATCAAGTTGTAAATGCATTGCATGTGTCTGTTATACCCAAATCTTGTCACCACCATGTGATAAGACCTTTGACTTACATGTTTTCCCTTAATCCCAACACTTAGAGTGGAAATCCCATGTTGTTTGTTAATTCTACATGAAAATACTCAGCACCACGCTTTCCCTGTGAACCATGAGCAGTACCTTGCTCACACCACCTTATTCCTATTTTCCATAAGCAGTGCCACCGCCTGTGGCCTTTGGTCCATAAGCGTTTCTTATCTAAACCGCTCTGTCATAAGAGGAGAAAAGCGGTACCCTAGGTAAAATGGGAAAAAGAGAATTTTCTTAAGCCTTCTAGATCATGAGCCTTGTGTCCTCCCTTATCTCTATCATTGTGGGTCAGTTGAGCTCAAGATCCCCCATCATAGGATCTTAGAGGCCACCTCATCCACAAATCTCTCAACCATTCCTATCCATTGAGCCTTATAAATACAAGCTCATGCCCATGGTTGAGGGGGAGAACTATAGAGGTATTGTTATGTTGTTGTATTGACCACTTGGCCCAAGCCATTGGGGATCATAGAGAGCAAAGTTGGAGCTTATGGGGATGAAGTGTTTGTCTCATGGAGATGCATGTCGACACTAAGGCTTCATTGGTTGTAAACTTCTCCATACATGTTAATGCAAATCTGATTTCCGTCCCACATTACTGTTGTTTTGATTTCGCATGTACATGTTATATTCCTTAGTCACTAACATGGATAAGTAGATGATTTTCTGGTATCTTTGATGTGTTTGAATGTTTGATCTATTTGCAGGTACACATGTTCACTATCGAAGCAGCATTCCAGGTGTCTACGACATCCAGGGAAGGTCTTCATCCTTTGTCATTCACTCATTTGTTCTGGATCTGAACCATTCAGACCAGAGGAACAACTTCTATTCGCAGAAGGTGAAATATTCCTAGTTGCAAATCTGGTGACTCCGCTGGGGAATAGATACATATATCAGTTGATCTGATCTTCCTCAGTTCTTGAACTCTTGTCTGAATCAAGGCTCCATCTCCAACTCTCTTCAGTCATATCTGCCATTTGACTCAGTGAATTTTGGTTTGAAAATTTCAGATCTGAATTATTTCAAATTTTTATGCTCTTTTTTATTGTCAATCCATCAATTTTTTCTTTGATCTGATCAATTTCTGACTTGATATTTCATTCTCCTTTGTGTTTTGGATCTATTCAAGGAATCACACATGTTCTGTTCGCAAGAAGCGGTGCCACCACCTGAGTCAAGTTAGCCATAAGCAGTGCCACCGCTTGAATCTAGTGAGCAAGGAGCAGTTCTGCCTCAAAACCGCCTATCAGTAGCTTCATCTATGCGGTGCCAAGTAGCCCCTGTTCTAGACTTTGTATTTTGATTTTTATGTGTTTTTGGCTTGCTTTTTGATGAAAATGAAGTGTATTTTTGAAAACAAAATGCTCCCTCATGGATGGGAGGGGCCATGAATTGTATATTCTACAGTCGCTTTTATTGTTATATTCCCTCTACATTCAAAGAGAGTTTATGTTTCTTGCATTGGAGTTTACATTCTTTTCTTTGCTTGAAACCTCTTGCTCCTTTCTGTAGATATTATTCATTGGAATTGGAAATATACATTTCATTTTCATGAGTAGGTTTTGGTTTGTTTTGGACTTGGAATGCGTGAGTGATCCATGTTGTTTTGAGTCTTTCTTTGCTTGGGTGATTCTTGTTTCCTTTTGCATGTTGATTTTTTCAGTGCTTGGTAGGAAAGATTGGTTCTTCATTTCCTTATCTGTTTCAAAGATACGTTTTAGTTTTCTCTCTCTTTTTCTTTATTTGCAAGTTTGATGAACGATTTTCTTCTTGTTTTGTGCATGATTGTTTGAAATTCTATATCTTACTTTCATTAAGAAGAAATATCTATTTTCAGCTTTGCGTGCATTAGGGTTAGTTTTGTTTGGAAACGTTAGTGAAATCATCTTGCCAGTAAGTTTTTATGCATCCTTTTCAAGCATGAAAAGATAAGAAACATTTTTGGTTTATTTTTGTTTGATGTTCTCTAGATCTCTTTTTTATTTTCCTTGAAGATTGTTGGGGTGAATTGATATTTCCCTTTTCGTTTGAAAAGATAGAATTGCATTTGCATTTGGGTGTGCATTTTTTGGGAAGAAAAGTAAATCTCTCTCCCTCTCTTAGGTAGAATTTCATTGAAGAGGAAAACTTGCATTGTCATATAGATTAGTGTGCATCTTCTTTAATTTCAAGTTTTCACTCCATGGTTCCTCCTAAATGCACAAGATAAAATTAACGGTAGTACTACGGGTTAAAATTTTTAGCAATTTGAGAGATAAGTTAGAGACGTGTTCGAGCGTCGTTAAGCGTAGGAGCTATCATTACTTATCCGCACTACAACCCGGTACTCGCGCAGTTCTTCCATGTATCGTCGGTATATCGAATGGCCTTTCACGTACCCTTGAGGTATATAGAAAGGTACTTCACGTACTCAATTGTATATAGGAAAGCCCCTTGTGAACAGTTGTGCATTAGACAACACTACTACCGATTTGAGCTCCCACATACCTAGCGTATATCGGGAGACCCTTTTAGGAATCCTCAAACCATCTGAGTTATCCTTTTGGCCTGTCTTGTGAGGTTCCTGACTCTTATCCACTCCTTTCACATGTTTGTGTGTTTATTTTAGTTTGAGTTGTGTTTGCTTGTGCGTGGTAGTTAGGGTGTTTTTAGAGAGTTTAGATATGGCATCCCCATCTGGGACTACCAATCAAGAGATCCCTTTCCAAGGTGTACCTTTTGTATTCCCTCCAAGTGAAGATATTTTTCCTCCCTTTATTGACACTCTAAATATTCCTGGATTAACTATAGGATTACCGGTCTAGCTTTTTAATCCGGTAATTCGTGTTACACCTAATTTCTCAAATGTCACCTCTCTTCTAGGAGAGGATCGACCTCAACCTAATCCCTCTCCTTCTTCGTCGGTTGTTGTTTCACCCCTTTCTTCTTCTTCGCTTGACCAAAGATCTATGGTTCGTAGTCTTGTGGATAAGAAGAAGAAGAAAGGGAAGGGTAAGAAGAAGAAGGATAAGAAAGAGAAAAATGAGCAACCATCTTCTCTTGATGGTTCCCGTTCTAAGAGAACACTCGGAAAACCCAAGTTCCCTTGTAAGCTTTGCAAGAGGGACCACCTTCTTAAGGAGTGTCCCGGTCTCTCCCGTGTACAAGAAGAGTGGTCTAAAAGGTCCAAACTGTCTGTCTCATCAAAATCTGATCATCAGGTTGACAATACTCCCTCAACCAGTGACCTATTGGTAAAAGATCGTAAGGGTAAAGTCTTGTATCCTTGTTTGATATGCAAGGCTATGCATCATACTTTTCTTTGTCCAAGCATGGATGAAGCTTTGCGTTGGTTGGGAAATATTACTGATCATCAATAGGTGATTCCAACAAGTGATAGTAAGTTATCCCTCGATTCCTTGTTGGTTGACCAAGTGATCAATTTGGATTCATTTGCGGTTGATCCCACTCTTCCTTTGAAGAGTGAAGTTAAAGTGGTTGAGTCGGTGTCATCTCCACCTGATCCCACTCTTTCATCAAAGAGTGTTAAGATTGAAGTAGTCACTTTGACCAAATCTTCGTCTTGTTCTTCTCTTATAGTAGAGAATGAACCGAATCCTACTAAAGTTTTTATGCTTCATTCTGATTGTTCTCAACAAGAGGAAATTTTGTCTCTTTTGACAGAACCCTCTCCAAGTACCGAGGTTATTTCCTTTGACTGCAGTAACCTAACAGAGTCTCGTCTTCATTTGAGTGTTCCTTTCCAGATAGTTGTGAATGTTACTACTAGGCGGATACTTCACACTATTGTTGACGAAGGGGCTTATGTTAGTATTCTATCCTCAATTGCTTGGAAAGCTTTAGGTTCTCCTCGGGTTGTGCCATCCACTGATCAACTACTGGCTTTTAATCGCAGACCTACTACACCTTTAGGGACCCTTCCTTATTTACCTATTACATTAGGAGGGAAAACTATCGGCATTGATGTTATGGTGGTCCAAGGTCCTTTAGATTTCAATATGCTCCTTGGAAATGATTATGTTTATTCCATGAAGGTTGTTATGTCCACACTCTTTAGAGTTATGCATTTTCCCCATGATGGGAAGATTGTGACCATTGATCGACTTTCCTTTGTTACACCTAACCATCTCATTACTCCTAGTAATCAGACTGCCCTGAATGTGTCACATGTTCTTGTGATTCCTTTCCCTTCTTCTAGTTAGCTTCTCCCCATCATAGGTAAAATGGGGGGGCATGGATCTAATATATGGAAATCATAATGGAGCTAAGCCACTAGCTTTTATGAAATGAGGGCAACCTACCAACCTCTGGATATCATGTTCGGTAGGAGCAGGTTTGAGAGCATAGTTTACTTTTGGTTTCAAGCTCGATAAAAAATAAAACCACTCCTTAAGCATAGTTTACCTTTTGGTTTCAAGCTTGCATAAAAATGAAAACATTCCTGAGCATAGTTTATTTTCTATTTTAAGCTTGTTAAAAAATGAAGTAGTTTTCCTTAAGCATAGTTTACCTTTTGGTTTCAAGCCTGCATAAAAATGAAACCATGTTCCAAGCATAGTTACCTTCCGTTTCAAGCTTGTGTAAAAATGAAACGAATCCCCTTCCCTTGAGTTGAGTCTTTACTTTAGTGTTAGAACTTGAACCTTCTTTTCACCTGCCCGATTCTCCTTTTTCCTACCCCCTTCGTGAACATTTTCACATTAGTAACCAGGTTTTTAGGTTGGGTATGGAATACGAATCATCAAATGAAACAAAGCTTGGGGGCATGTCGAGCTGCTAGCAACCATGCTAGGGGTAATATTCGCTAGCAATCATGCTGGGGGCAAGATTCCAACCTCTGTATATCATGTTAATGGGATTTTTCAAGCATAGTTTACCCATTTTTTTCTAGCTTGAGTAAAAATGAAACCAATCTTCGAGCATTCTTTCAACTGATATTCGAGCTCATTAAAAACAGTAAGATGGTGTTGAGCTTACTTTTCATTTTTCGCGCTCTGGTTAAAACATGAAAAGTGGTTTGAGCTTAGTTTATCACTTTTTCGTGCTCTGGGTTCAAACATGAAAAAGGATAATGGAGTCTTCTTTAAACTCTTTTCAGGCTCCTTCAATACGAAAATATCATCGAGCGATCTTGTCTTCTTCACGCTCATTAAAACATTTGAAGAGTTGTCTCTCCGACGATAGCTTTTTCGGTTCTGTTAGACTATTTATGAAAAAGGAACACTCCAACCAACCATGACTGGAAGAGTTATATAAGGTATGTTTTTACACTTTTTCGGTCCTTAGGGACTAAATCATATGAAAAAGGACCATTTCAGACTCTCTAGTAGCCATGCTTGTTTATTCCTCCCATGGATCTGCCTTGTATTGGTCTACAACCATGAGTTGGTTACTTGTGTCTATGAGTCAAAAATATTGATGTACTACAGATTCCTACTTGACGACATGCTCCGATCGAGCTGACATTTTCACCTTGAAGTGACAACTTGTTCTCTCAAAGCTCTCGTTTATCGTATCCTTCTAAGGCTCACGCTTTGGGGGGCATTCTGTTATACCCAAATCCTGTCACCACCATGTGATAAGACCTTTTACTTACATGTTTTCCCTTAATCCCAGCACTTAGAGTGGAAATCCCATGTTGTTTGTCAATTCTACATGAAAATACTCAACATCACGCTTTCCCTGTGAACCATGAGCGGTACCTTTCTTGCATTGCCTTATTCCTATTTGCCATAAGTGGTGCCACCACCTATGGCCTTTGGTCCATAAGAGTTTCTTATCTAAACCGCTCTGTCATAAGAGGAGAAAAGCGGTACCCTAGGTAAAATGGGAAAAAAGAGAAGTTTCTCGAGGCTTCTAGATCATGAGCCTCGTGTCCTCCCTTATCCCTATAATTGTGGGTTAGTTGAGCTGAGATCCGCCATCATAGGATATTATAGGCCACCTCATCCACAAATCTCTCAACCATTCCTATCCATTGAGCCTTATAAATACAAGCTCATATCCATGGTTGAGGGGGAGAACTATAGAGGTATTGTTATGATATTTGATTGACCACTTGGCCCAAGCCATTGGGGAGCATAGAGAGAAAAGTTGGAGCTTATGGGGATGAAGTGTTTGTCTCATGGAGATGCATGTTGACACTAAGCTTCATTGGTTGTAAAATTATCCATACATCTTAATGTAAAGCTAATTTCCATCCCACATTACTATTGTTTTGATTTCACATGTACATGTTGTTAGATTCCTTAGTCACTAACATGGATAAGTAGATGATTTTCTGGTAGCTTTGATTTGTGTGCGTGTTTGATCTATTTGCAGGTACACCAGTTCACTATCAAAGCAGCATTCCAGGTGTCTACGACATCCAGGGAAGGTCTTCATCCTTTGTCGTTCACTCATTTGTTTTGGATATGAACCATTCAGACTAGAGGAATAGCTTATGTCCGCAGAAGGTGAAATATTCCTGGTTACAGTGTCTTCTTGCCTTACTGATATTGATGTTGGCTCTTCGATTCACTTTTATAAGCCATTTTGGCCGAGCTTGTCTTAATTACATCCAAGAAGAGCTTACTTTTTATCCTTTGGAACATGATCACCCCTCACCCGAGAGGAAACATTTCCCCAACTGTCCTTATCCTACATATGCTTCCTTGCATTAAGCATAGGTATGTTCCACTGCTTGGAACTAGTTTTCTTTCCTGCAACACTCATTTCCTATTTATTGTACTATAAGCACATTTTATTCCCTTTTAAGCTTTATAATATGAAAAAGACCAAAAAACAACATAAAAACCTCGACGTGAAATGATGTTATTTTCTATTGGAAGCTGTTGTGTCTCCTTTGAACAGAGCACAATTTATGAGTCTATTCATCATGGATTGGGTTTTAGTATGACCTTAGGAGCTGTACTCATTATTCATAATTTTCTCCACTGTTTGGTTAAGCTTCTAGTCCTTATGGAGCCTTTGTTTATTGTTGACACACAAAGTCAATCAACAAGGGTTCACTCACTGTCGACACCCTTCGAGGAAATCTCCCTAAACACTGTCTTAGATAGGTTTTACCCTATCCAACAACACTTGGGAAGCAGATGCAGTCCCACTAGAGATGCTTGAGGGAGGGTTGCAGGAACCACATTTTCATAGAAGAGAGGGGACTTTAGCAATGTTCTTATTCTTTTGCAATTTCTTTCAGATATCCAAGGTTTATGCACATAAATCACAACATTTACTTATCATCATAGAACATCCAAGCATCACAACTTTAACAAAGACATCAATAAGTATTAATCTAGCAATAACCATGCATCATTAAAAATCATAGATCGCATCATTTAGATTCAGACATAAAGTTATAAATCATATCATTTAGATTCAACATAATTGAAGACAAGAATTCCATCGTTAACTTTCATCTTATATTAGCTTCAAATATCACAAAACATCCCTTGGTCGAAATCCTCAGACCAAAACATATTCATCTGCAGATTACACAACTGATCGCACAACATATCATTATCCGTAAGATACAAGATGAGATGATTCACAAAGACATTTGATGACCATAAAGCTACTAAAAGATGATCTTTGATTCCAGATATAAGGTTAGGTTCCTACTATTCCATTAACTACACTCCTAATTCTATTTATAAGCTTGTGACCTTACAAAAAGGTCCACATAAGTCGACTCTCTAATTAACTTGGACCAAAACTCTAACTAATTTGACCAAGATGACCACTCTTGTCAGTATATTTCTCTTCATGTGTAGTTTGACTTTTCCGCTTGTAGATATCATTCTTTCCGCACCTTGCACACTTAATCCTCTTGCTAATAGGCCCCAAACACAAACTTGTGGCTCATCCTCGAGCCACGTCAGCTGGATATAGATGGTTCCTTCAGATTTTTGTTGAATTTGTCATGTTCTATTTGCATTTTATTGACCTCTTCTTTGACCTTTTCAATCATTGTTACACATTCTTCAACCTCTTTCTCTATTGGGTTCTCTTCAGATACTTGCGACACTTTATTTTGTGCCTCCTGGGTGGTCACATGTCTTTCCATTGATTTTAGTTCCAACTACTCTGCATCCTCCTGGAATTGATCTAGCTGCACAGTCCTTTGCTGATGTCATTCTCGTGCCTTGGTGACTCATTGTTGAAATTATTTCAACTCAACCACCTTTGTCACTTGCACAATTGGGGCCATATTTATTAGTGATCCCCGCATCGCTATCAGTTGTGCCTCTGCTTCATTGAGTTGCACACCTAATTGTTGTAGTTGGTCATCCTGAACTACTCACATCCAAAACTATGTCATTGCTTTGGAAATGGAGTTGGATGCTTTCTCCAACTCTTCTAGCTATGCGGCCTCCTCCTCTATCTTGCTTCTGCACTTTGCTACATGCTCAGGTGGTGTACTTGGTATGGTGCATGCATGTAGCTCCCCGTTGTCCTTCTTCAAGTCAGTAACTATTTGGACTAGGAAAAAATCTCCATGGTGATGTCCAGAATTTCTTCACAGACGGTTGAGATGGGACCCTCCAATTGTTGTCGTTCCTCAAAAGCCTTGCTTCTTACAATCACCTCTACTTCTTATGCCTTTTTCATTCATTCTATCTTCACTTTTTCTTGTGATATCTGCCACTGTGATTTGACTAATTGGTCTTGCACAATATCCTCATGGTCTATGATTTCCCGACTTGATTCCTTTTGTAGTTGTGCTAGCATCTACATCGGTATCTCATTGACATCAAGGCTAATGAAGTCAAACTACTACATGATCACATCAACATCCTCACTACCTATCGTCATTGCATGTGACAAAATCTATACAAGCCACACTCTCTTCCTGGTACTTATCTCATGTTCTCTTTTTAGCACATTATTCTGCAGCACCATCTCTAGAATTGTATTCATTAAGGATTGAAACAATCCCTTGACATGTTGGAAGTACTCCATAGAATGTTGCTTCACTTCTGCTTGACTCTCATTGGTCGCAGTAGTAATCACGACCAATATCCAACTTACTTGATCATCCACCATCTTTGGTGTGCTGCTTGCTTCACCTTGTTCGAATCTTCACTTCGTTCACCCTTCTTCTTGTTTCCTCTCCAACTTTGAATCTGTCGGAGTTGTAGATGATTCTTATTGCGACTCCTCCTCAGAGATCTTCGCTTACTCTTAATTTTGTTTAGATGGAATAATGGGTGGTGATCATGTTTCCATATCTGATAGCTCGTCGATACTGACCAAAACCTTCCATTCTGTTAGGCATTCATTAATAATGGTGTCTAATTCTTTGTCGGTCAGCTTGTATGACTTTTTATCCATTGGTTGTCAGCGTCATGTCTTGCTTGGATGTGGATTGCATGCGGCTCCATTTCAAATTGTGCCACCCATCTGTACCTTGTCGTGTCCTTCTCTATGAGGCACGAGACCTTCCCAACCGCTTCTCGAAGTCCATCCAAATACAAATAAAATTAGATGTTGCAGTCAATTTGTCGCTTCTCAATGTCAAGCACCCATAGGTTCTGATAGCATGCTTCTCTGCATTTTCTGAAAGCTTAAACGTCCATCCCCTAGTAAAACTTGGGTTCCATCCAACCTACAAGTGCTATCAATATCAAAATCCATGAATAAGTAAATGGCCTCTTCCCCTCCTATTCTAACATGGTGTCTTTTGTCAATTGATTCAAAAGTAACAAAGACCAACTCATTTGAACCCCTTCTACGCATTGCTTTTTGCATGCAATCACCCCCTACATTCATTGGTTGGGTCTATTTTTGCACACAATTTTCATAGCCAACAACTTCTATGCGACTCAAACTGCTTTGTCATTGATGGTTTTGATGACATATGCTCGCTTGTCCCTAATAATGTCATAATTCTTCTTGAGATTCACAACCAACCTTTTGTCATTTTCTTTGCCTTTGAAATACTGCAAAGGGTTGATACCTCTCATTAGCAGTCTAGTGATCTGGTAAATCAGGTCGATTGTGAGAGGCACCTTCTTATCCATCCAAAGATACCCTCCATGGAATCATGCTAGAAGCTTCTTCACACATGCATTCACTTTCTGCCCCCCATCTGAAATGTGGCATGTGGGTGATGGCCAACAGCCCAAACCGTTGCAACCCCATATCCCACTGCATTGGTACTCTAGTGATAGGGCCTCCTTCTCCATGTGATTTCTTTTCATAAGGCTCTGTTGTGCATTCTAGATATGCTAGAATATTGTGATCACTGTAGTCCAACTTTTGCAGGTGCGGTACAATATCCATGGTGACATGCACTCCTTTCGGCATTGCTGGAAGCTTGATTCTAAGCCCCTGGTTCTTGCTAAGATGAACCGGTGGTGCATCTGCCCTTTGTGGTGGTACATAGCCTAGAATGTCATAAATTGTTGGCCCTTTTTGTGCTACGGAGTCCTCGCCTCCCATCATTGATGGTTCTCCTGCTGCTTCTGCTTCTGTGACCCGGGTTGCACTCCGAGTTGACTTGACCCTTCTCTATGGAGACTTTGGGCGATTTGCACCCCTCTTCTTCTTTGTTATTTGCGGGAATGTTTCCTAGAGTTCTAGTCTTTCTTCCTCAATAAACACACTCTTTAGTGGTGAGCCTTTTGTTCTTCCACTAAAAATAATTTGGTCCATCGCAATTGGTCTAACTCTCGTTCACTCTGTATTGCTCTCTTGCACTTTCCTTTTCTCACTCTCACTCTCACAATTTGTCACAATGATTCAACCTTCACCCCCCTTGTCAATTCCTATAGGCTTGAGAGTGCTTGTGCAAATGATTTCGATCATCATAGCTAAATCCCCCAAGGATTGACCAAATTAGCTGACAATTATGCAAATCCAACAGTCTGATTTCTCCATAAATGTGCATCTCGTCCATGTGTGTCATCTCCCGTTGGGTTTAATTGCTTCATTTATTGCCTAATTTGAATGCATAGTCGTTCGTACGATGTTGTCGATATCCTTTCTTGTTGCAATTTGTGTTGTTTTTCATGTTGACTTCTTTTTGTTGCGATCTTCTATTCCTTGCGATTTTTTTTACGCAACTTCTTAGTCATGGTGCCACAACTGGCTATCTCAATATGGATTTAGTCGACTTCCATTCACTAATTTCGGTAGTAACGTCCCATCTAACTACTGTAACTACAATTCACCTTCGTCGGTGATGAAATGAATTACATACGGTCCTAACCAATGCATTTCTAACTTACTTGGGTTCTTCGCGAACTTACCGTCATATAGGAGTGCCATATCTCCATGCTAAAATTACTTCGCTTTCACATGGCGCATGTGCCATGCCTTCTGTCGATCCTTTTCCACTTGTTGGTGAAAACCTGTGATAAAATGATCTTCCTCGAGTTGCACCAACTGCGTCAAGAATTCTTTGATTGCTCCTTCATCACTCATGTCAATCACTACTGCTATGCACAGGATGGGAACAATGTACTTGATCGACATTATCTCTTCTTGGCCATAGAAAAGCTTGAATGGTGTTTTTCTCGTCAATCCCTTGCATGTAGTTTTGTAAACCCATAATATTGCATGGATTTTCAAATCCCAATAATCACGATTTGTGTTACATACCTTTGTTAGTGCATGTTCCAATATCTTGTTGAACGCTTCAACTGTTCCATTCGCCCGAGCGTTATAAGGGGTACTCTGCTTATGCTGTATCTAAAATTCCTTTGTCATCGTGCTAATCATCCAATTAACAAAGTGAATCCCTTGGTATCTCATTAGTATCTTGGTACAACCAAACTAAGTAACCGCATTATCGAATAATAACCTGACTACTGTCGTAGCTGTACAATCCGTCACTGGTGCTTCTTCCACCCATTTTGTCAAAAAACAGTGTCGCAGTGATGATGTATCACACTCTCATCCTTTTTCCTGGAGGATTGATGGGTCCCAAGAAATCCACTAACCATTTATCAAATGGTAGCAACATGATCTGAGGTACTAGAAGAATCTCATCCTATGATGACGACTTCCCTGTCCTCTGACAGATGTCACAGCTTTTAGCCTAGTCTACAACATCACTATGCATTGTTGGCCACTGTAACCCAGTTCAGAGTATGTTCTTAGCGGTTGCACATCCTCCATAATGTCCTCCTGTGACTTTTTCATGCACCTCGGCCAATATTCTCTCCTGCTCATGCGGTAGGACATATCGGCATAGAGTCTCATCCGGCCCCAATTTGTAGAGTTGGCCTACAATTAGTTAAAAATATGCAGCTCAAATGACCAGTTGCTTCTTTTGGCTCATCGTGTAGTCCTCCAGTGCTTTTCCTGTCATAAAAAATTAAATAATTTGTTCATAGTGGTCACCACCATTCCAATCTTAAACAATTGCGCATCATGGAGGTCGTCCTCGATGCTACTCGGTTCTTCGCTTGTCTCTATCCTTTACAGGTGATCTAGTCCTATGTCTAACCGACCTAGATTCAAAATGATCTCGAAATTGAATTCTTGAAATAGTAAAAACCATCGACAAATCCCCCCCCCC
>LPNX010947547.1:91575-159448 GCA_001517045.1 Pseudotsuga menziesii
CCTTCCCTCTCTATTGTTGTGTAGTTACTTTCTGCAGTAGACAAATTTTGGCTTGCAAATGCGATTGGGTGAGTAATCGCCCCTTCTCATGGTTATGCCAAAATAAATCCTAGTGCAACTAATGAAGTGTCGACATGGACGTGAAACTCCTTCATCCAATCTAGAAAGACCAATATTAGTGCCGTGACCTTTTTTTTCTTTAGAGTATCGAGACTTTGCTGACATTCATCATTCCATTTGAATTTGCATCCTTTTCAACAATTTTTTCATCGGTGATGTGATTTTTGTGTATCTGTTAGCTGGAATATTTCACCTTTTGCGGATAGTAAGGTGTTCCATTGGTCTGAATGGTTCAGATCCAAAAAAAATGAAGGATAGAGGTTGAATACCCTCCCTAGACACCATATATACTTGGAATGTAATTCTTCGATAGTAATCCTATGTACCTACAATAAGCTAGAACACACAAACACATCAAAGCTTCCAGAGTATAATCTACTGATCCATGTTAGTGACTAAGGAATCTAACAACATACATGTGAAATCAAACATTAACAATAATGTGGGACGGAAATCAACTTGCATTAAGATAAAAATGGAGAAGTTTACAACCAAGCCTTAGTGTTGACATGCATCTCCATGAAACAGAGCACTCTCATCCCCATAAGCTCCAACTCTAGCTCTATATGCTCTCCAATGGCTTGGGCCAAGTAATCAATCCAACAGCATAACAATACCTTAAGAGTTCTCCCCCTCAACCATGGATATGAGCTTGTATTTATAAGGCTCAATGGATAGGGATGGCTGAGAGATTAGTGGATGAGGTGGCCTCTAAGATCCTAGGACGAGAGATCTCGAGCTCAATTGACCCACAATGATAGGGATAAGGGAATAAAAGAGGCTCATCATCTAGAAGCCTCGAGAAACTTTTCTTTTTCCCTTTTTACCCAGGGTACCGCATTTCTCCTTCAATGACAAAGTGGTCTGGTAAGAAATTCTTATGGACTAAGGGCCACAGGCGGTGGCACCGCTTGTGGACAATAAGGGATAGGCGGTGAGAACAAGGTACCGCTCTTGGACAACAAGGAAAGTGTGGTGCTAGGAATTTTCATGAAAGATTGATAATTAGCATGGGTTTCCACTCCAAGTGTTGGGATTCAGGGCAAGTAGGTATGTCAAATGTCTTACCACATGATCGTGAAAAACATTTTGGTATAACAGGATGCCCCCCAAATCATGAGTCTTATAGGGATGCGATAAACAAGAGCTTTGAGAGAACAAGTCGTCGCTATGAGGTGAAAATGTCAGCTCGATCGAAGCATGTTTTCAAGTAGGCATCTGTAGTACATTAGTATGTTGACTCATAGACACAAGTAACCAAAGTCATGGCTGTAGACCAATACAAGGCAAATCCATGAGAGGAATAAACAAGCATGGCTACTAGAATACAGCGTAGATCCATGTGATAGAGGACTCAAAATTGGACATAGCTACCAGACATACAATGTAGATCTATGTCATACAAACGCAAATTTGAGCATAGCCATGACCATACAAATGTGGATCCATGCTAGATATACAAAACTCCATCGCAACCTGGGGAAAAATAATGAGCACTTTAAACAAATACCCAGTGTCTTCGTCTCATCTTCCACAAAGTATGATTCTATCCATGTGATTACAATGATCTGAAGTCGAACATGGTAGAAACCGCTTGATTACCAGCCAATGATGTGAACCATTAACAAGTGGGAGGGAGATCACCATTAATGTCAATGATTCCTAAGGTACTCTAGTACAATATACTGAGTGTGAATAGATGTCCTGAAGTCGAACACCCAATCGATTCTATCGATCAAAGGTCAATGATGTGAACCTATGTCGAGAGCGAGAGAACCTATCATTAAGGCATACAGATCTCAAGGTACCAAATATTGTTTCTAAGACTATTTCCTAGATGATGAGCTGATGTCAATGGGAAAAGTCTCGTTGAAGGAGGGCCATGATGAGTCCCACATCGATGACACAAAACTTAGAACATAGTTTTGGAATGATATGAATGTAGTAACCATATGACTGACTCAAAGATACCGACACAAAGATTCTGTAGACTGCAGAGGTAAAAATTCTTCAAATCCCCTTTGAACATCGAGAGGCATGACAAAAAGACTTGGCAGCATGACTAAATGGGAGAGACACACAATGCAACAGTGGACAATGCATTCTTTTGAAATACTCAAAGGAGTGACATGACTCATGAAAGTGGACCATCGTGGAGATCAGTTGAATACCCAATTGACTGACATGATGTGCAGACAAGTGCCATGTTCAAAGGTAACGACAAACAAATGCCATTATTTACAAAATGATTCCCATCCCATTTCCCCCATCATGATCGATGAGTGCGTCTTTTCAGTTTTATGAGTTCAAAGAGGGTAACAAACACTCGATATAGATTTTCAAAAGACAAGTCCAGACTCATATGTTTTACGAACCTGAGAGAGGAGGGGTTCGTTCCCAAAACGGGTCTCTCAATGTTTAATTTAACGAGTCCACTGAAAGAAAACTCAGTATCATTCATGTTTAGAGAGTCTGAATGAATACGGAAGAAGACTCCAAATGGGTCCTTTTTCATATAATTTAGTCTCTAAGGCCCAAAAAAGTGTAAAATCACACCTTAGAGAACTCTTCCAGTCATGATTGGCTGGAGGGTTCCTTTTTCGTAAATAGTCCTATCCAAACCAAAAAAGAGATAACCTACCATCAGACGGACGACTCTGCAAATACTTTAACGAGCGTGAAGAAGACAAGATCGCTCGATGATCTTTTCGTATTTAAGGAGCTTGAAAAGAGTTTAAAGAGAACTCCATGAGGTTTCTTTACACAATGTCATATTTTACGAGCCTGGAAAGAATCAGAAATGAACTTGATGATCTTTTCATGTTTAAGGAGCCTGAAAAAGAGGTGAAAAGAAGACTCCATGATCCTTCTTTACACAATGTCAATTTTTTACGAGCCTGGAAAGAAACTGAAATGGACTCAGACCTTTGATACCATGTTTAAAGAGCATGATCAAAGAGTCATAATGAATGCTCATCGACCTTTTCTGTTTTATGAAAGTGTGAAAAAGGCATAAACAAACTTCCAAAGCTTCTTACTATGGTTCTCTTATCCTGCAATTGACTCATAAACAAGTGTTAAATACATTTATAACTAGCATTAAGGGATTACGATAGATAAGCTTTGACTAAAATATGATTTTATATCAAAACTATAGTATGTCAGACCCAAAAATGCCTATATAAGTCATGTAAATAGTAAAAAATCAAATCATTTCACTATTTACCCATAGCGGAGAGCACTTGGAGCATTTTCTTAGCCAGATATTCTGCAGTTGATACCGAGAGTTTCCATCGTCTGTTTTGAGCATCGTCAGTTGCAGGTAACAACTAACACCCTATTCTTTCATTTCATAGTGTTTATTTTTAGTTTTGGTGGGGTTTTGGGCTCATATGGCAAGCCCTAAAACCTTAAAAGTGGGCATCGTGGCTACCCCTTGTGGGATATGTGGTACCACTCGAGAATCATGCCCATAACATAGTTGATAGGCGGTGCCACCGCCTGTCTCCAACGGTGCACAGGGGGTGCCGACCGTGGAGACTTTAAACTCATAGCATGAGAAATAATAAGTCATTCTTTTGATTTTTAATGATTAGGAATGATTCTAATGCATACTATGATTGTTTTTTATAGGCCTTGGTTGCTCAAAACATGGTGATATGGAAAGAAAGAACACATGACAATGATGATGCCTTTGCAGAGAGAAATGCGGGTTGTATTGCCGCATTACAGGACTGTGGGATCCTGAAGTTCTTCTGGACCCCAAGCATGGTGTCACATGAGTGGTTACCGGAACACATGCTGCGGATGTGGAATCCAAAGTAGCAGTATTTTGAGGTGGGGGCCCATATTCTTACAGTGGAAGTAAAGGATATCTACTTCTTGACTGGTCTCTCGAGACGGGGTGCCCCCATCTCATTGACAGGTTCCAGTGGTTGGGATATTACCACTTGAGAGCTTATAGATCGTCAATGTGCTCCAGGGACAAGGACACCGGGGAAGAAAATCCCCATCAGACCAGTGATGGATGGGCCTCTACGGACCATCCTATTTACTATGCATCTGGTGGCTGGGAGTCAGGGTCTGCACCAGGCTTCTAGGGCACACATGTTGTATGCCATAGAGGCCATGGCATCCATGGTGTTCAATTGGGTGGAAGCCATGCTTCCAATATTCAAAGATCAACTGAATAAGTGTCGGGAGGGAGAGCTAAAGTAGTTTGGCTTTGGCTCCATTTTATCCTGCTTCTTCTTCGAGCGGGTTCCATAGATGAGACCTTAGGTGGTCTTCCGGAGTCTAAGAGCACGGGACCCCCGTATGCTGAGGTGGGTCTAGGTCATGGCTCGTACAGGAGCAGGTAGGGAAAGGGTGAAGTTCGGTGATCTGTTCATCAGATGGCTCTAAGATCAGATCCTCATGGTTGAGGATTATGCTTACGCAGGTACGGACTTCATTGGAGATCTTGACCTACTTCTCCCACCTGGCGAACAGTGGGGCGACATCGGTAAGAAGAAGAAACCCTAAAATGGATGAAATGTTTTTATGTTTTTTGATTTTTTATATTTTTTATGTTAAGTTACAAGACCTGTATATTCTCATGCAGATGCCAGAGCAGCCCGACCTGGACAAGCTTCTCCATTGGATATGCAAGCTGGAGCCCGCTTTGTACCACGGGGTGATGATATCACTGGGGAGCTAGAGGAAAACTTGGAGAGGTTGACCTTGGATATCCCAAATGCTGACATTGATGACCTCCCGATGAGATATTAGAGATCCACAGTAGGAGTACCGGGTCAATTCAGTAGGCTGCTACGTAGGGTAGCTCTAGCAGTGATGTGCTATCATGAGCACCACTAGTGTATGAGATATGTATTGAAAGATAACAGCTTCAGGATTTTGTATGATGATTTTTCCTGAAAGCATACGTGCTTCAGATGAGGTCTCGAAACTTATTTGTTTGTAAACTTTTTTGTATATATATATATATACAGACTTTTACACGATGTTTATATGTTTCAAATGGAAAATGCATTTTCTATGAGTTTTATGTGTCTTTGAATGTTTATTTACAATGTACGATGTTTGATTTTTCCGTCATGAATGGGCAATATGCCAATCTAGGATGTAATTAGCTAATGCGTCAGCAATTACATTATGTTCCCTCGGGATATGCCTATAGGTAATGGTTTCAAATGATCTTTCTAGCAAACATACTCTCCAGAAGAGGCGGAGGAGCACCAGGTTTCTAATGGTGTAAACATGGTTTAAATGACAAACCATGAGTTGTGAGTGCATCAAGACTACTATATCATGAACATCCTGGGAGGCAGCTTCAGTCAGAAGACCGATGACTGCTTCATACTCGGCGATGTTATTAGTAGAGGGACCTATACAAACCGCTCCTGAACTAACCAAATCTTTAGCTAGGGAATAGAGGACCCAAGCAGCCGAGGCGAGATTCAAGGTGTGGCAGCAAGCACTGTCAGCAAAGCCATAGAAATCCATCTGCATGACCAAAACATGGTATAACAGATGCGGACACTAAACTCAAAACCATCTTTAAAATACTAAAAGCACACTGAAAGTCAATCAATATACATATATACAAGATACTATCTAAGAAATACCTAGGCATAGTACCTTTTTAGGTACAACCCATTGCGAGGTTTCCCCAAAGGGATTCTATCATAATCAACAAGCTCGTAAGATCCTTTCTCCAACACCTTATAAATAATGAAAGGTCCATACCACATGGACTTGAACTTACCCTTCTCTAGCTTGTCATATCTCTGATCATAAGTCAAGACTTGGTCACCCTCATTAAAGACACGAGGTTGGATGGATTTATCATACTGCACCTTGACGCATTTCTTATGTGCCTCATTAGCCAAGGCAGCATCTCTTCGAGTCTCGTCAAGGTTACTTAAGTACAAAAATCTTTCTTCCTCCATGGAAGTGTCTGGGAGAAGTTCGACAGCAAGTTGTAAGGATGGAATCTGACATTGAATCGGTAAGACAAATTTGAGACCATAGACAAGCTAGAATGGTGTGAAACTAGTGGTTGTTTTCATAAAGTCCGATAAGACCACAGAGTGGAGAAAAGAACGTGGTGCTAGTTGGATTTATGATCTCCAACCATCCGATGAAGCATAGTTTTCAAAACTTTGTTAATGTCCTCTACCTGACCATTAGCTTGTGGATAATAGGGCGTAGTGTTTTCATGGTGAAAACCTAGCTTGGCACTCAGTTCCTAGATCATTTGATTATGGAAATGTGATCCGTGATCAGTAAGATGGACTGCGGAACTCCAAATCTAGCTATGATATGATTGAACAAGAAGAGAGAGACAGTCTTACCATCTTCTGCATATGTAGGCATGGCCTCAGCCCATTTTGTGAAATAATCAACGGCTACGATGATGTAACCATGCCCCCCGACTGACGTAGGCTTACAATGCATGAATTCAATCCCCCATTTGGCGAATGGGCCAATGAAAATGACGGGGTGTAGCAGAGCAGGATGGGTGCGCTTTTTAGGATAAAAGTGTTGACAAGGTGGGCATTTCTTAACAGCCTCATGATAGTCTTTGAAGATATAAGGCTAGAAATATCTAGTGCGAAGTATTTTCTGGGCTGTATCCATCCCAGATAAATGACCACCACATACTCCAGAGTGGCAATCATTTAACACATGTTCAGCCTCCTCATGGGTGAGGCATCGCCAGAGAATAGAGTTAATCCCACGTCTATACAAGGTGTCATTCAGGATGAGATAGAACTTCGCATGGTGACGGATATGGAGGCGATCATCATGGGTTAAATGCGGCTGAAATTGTTGTGTTTGGAGATAAATAAGCAAATCTCCATACCAAGGATCGGTAGTGATAATCAGGAATAGGAATTCATTGGGAAATGAATCACTGGGTTCAGATTCCGTCGAAGCACAGGGAAGATCACACATAAGCTCAGAAAAGACCAGGGATTTCTTTGATGTGGCTTTGGAAAATTCCAGATCAAACTCCTAAAGTATAACTATCCAACAGGAGTACTTGCCCCTGAACACCTGACGAGTCAGGATGTAATACATCGGGTTCTGGTCTACCAATATGATGGTAGTGCGGAGCAGAATGTAGTGACGAAACTTTTGTACATCAATGACCATGGCCAATGCTAAATTTTCCACACGTGGATAGTTTCGGAATCCATGAGATTCTTACTGGCATAATAAATCACGTGCTCCTGATCGTGGAGATTTTCCTGCACTAAAACCATGGCGATGGTAGTAGTGGAGGCAGCAATATAAAAGAGAAAGTCCTTTGAATAATCCGGGGGGTGTATCATAGGTGAATGAGTCAGAGCGTGCTTAATATTATCAAAGGCACGTTGGGCTTGTTCATCCCAGAAGAATGGAGTGTTCTTCTTGAGGAGACACATATACTTGCGCGTTTTCTCTACGAAATTGCACACGAAATGACGGAGAAATTTTTCCTTCCCTTGAAAACTTTGGAGTTCAAGGAGATTAGTTGGGGCTGGTAGATCTAAAATAGCAGCAATATTCAAAGGATCGATCCAGATGCTATCCTTGGATACCACAAAGCCTAGAAAACGTCCCGTCTCAACACAAAAAACACATTTATGCAGATTGAGGCATATATTATAATGACAGCATTTCAGGAATATGTCTATAAGATGACCAGGGTGGTCCTCTTGTCCCTGTGAATGAGCAGGGAGGTCATCAAGTTACGGTTCAACAATATGTTTAATATCGTGAAACACATAGGACATCGCACACTGGAACGTGGCTCTAGCATTTTTCAAGCCAAAAGGCAACTTCTTATATGCAAAGGTTCCCCATGGGCAAATGAATGTCGTCTTATGTTGATCAAAGGGTAATATCTCAATCTGATTATAGCCAGAGAAGCCATCCATGAATGAAAAGATGACACTTCTAGCACAGTTGTCGATAATTTGATCGATGTGTGGGGTAGGAAAGTTGTCCTTGGGAAAAGCTTTATTTAAATCCCTAAACTTGATACAGACTCTAATGGTGCCCTGCTTTTTATTGACAGGGACAAAATTCGATACCCATTCTATCAGGGGTACAGGATAAATAAACCCATCTTTGAGAAGTTTCTCAATTTCAGCTTTAATAGTCGTGGCCTTCCGAGGATGGACTTGGCTTAGTTTTTTCCTGACAGGTTTAGCCATGGGATAGGTTTTAATCTCATGGACCACAATGGATGGGTCGATCCCTAGCATCTCTACATAGGACTAGGCAAAATATCATGGAATTATTTAAAAATTGCCCTATATGCTTCAGATTCGTCTGTCGAGTAGTTCTTCCCAACATGAACATGCTCGATAGTATCAGGCTTGGATGATATGTCAATCGGATTTGTCTGAGTAATGTTGCAAAGCTTTCCTTCAGAATTTGTATCTTGCAATAATATAGGACTTTGGGGTACGTTGACAATATTAGTAGGAAACAATGATGTAAAATCATGGCTAACCGAACTGGTGTTGGGGAGGAACATGGATCTATGATGGTGATCCTCCCAAATGGGCTCATCAGAAGGAAAAGTCTCAGAGAGCTAATCTAGAATAGGAAGAGAAGGTTCTAACCAGTATGGTAAATGGTAAGGATCCGAAGCCACGAGATGAAGATCATTCACGTGATCATCAAAAAAGGTTTGAATGTTGTCATACATAGCTTCGTGTGGACTCAACGAGGTGGACTCAACAACTGTTTCACCCTTAGGCTCATAATCAAATTAGGCGATCATATGGACTGTCACGGTATTCATGCTAGGAGGAGTGGATGGAAAAATCCCCATAAGGGATGAATCCTTCAACATGCCTACCCCAATAAACTGTTAAGGAGGAGGGGACTGGACTAACATGGGGATGTTATTAGCCATGGAGGTAGTAACATCTGAAGTATAGAAATCAAGCTGATCAATAGTAACAATTCTTACTAGATGCGGAAATTGGACTATTCAGAATACTGTTGAGGCGACAGCAATCATGGCATAGAACCAATTTCTTCATAGAAGGAGGTTGTAATCTAAAGGGGCATCTACCACTTCTGCTTGAATGGAAACATTTTTCCCCCCAGCTCGACTGCTAGGGCTCATATGAGACCATGGGGTTGGAAACCCCATCCATCAAAGGCCTTGAGGGTCATAGGTGATGTTACAAGCTCGAGAGAGTCGAGAGCCTTCCAACAAGTCAGAGACAAAACCGAGGTTGAAGCTCCTTCATCTAGTACCATTCGAAAAACTTTCTTTCCCACTACTTTCATAATGATCTGAAAAGCAAGTTTATATGGTAATCTAGGCTTATAGTTCTCAACATTGAAATGAATCAAGTTAGTGTTATCTAGATCTAAAGCTCCTAATGATGTCAACAAGTTTTTGTGTTGTGTAGGGAAACTTTGGAGTACTTCTAAGGTAGACATCGCACAAGGTGCCTGAGTGAAATCTTCAACCACATTATAAAATTGAGCAGCTCGAGCGTTGGGATTAAAGACAACCTTCCGAAGAGTACTCTTAGGTGGGCACAAAATCATGTTGAGAGTAGGCTTCTCGATAGATAAGGGGATAGTAGATGAGGATTCCAAAGAACTAGTGGAGGGAGTTTTCCCTGAAGAAGAATGGTCTTCTTTCTTATCTGTGGGTTTGTCATAATTCTGACTTCAAGTTTGCAGATTGATGGTATCTGAGGACATCATACGAGTTTCTTCTGATGAACTAGATTTACCTTGATTAGACATGTGGTCTATCAGTTGTTGTTGAGAGGGAAAAGGATTCGTAAGTACTACAGGTGCAGGATTGGACTTCAGAAACTGGGAGATTTTTTCCTGACGAGGACACTCCTTTGAAAAATGGTCACCCCTGCATAGCAGACAAGGATATTCTGCCTTCCTTTTCCCTTTATCATTATCAATATTGGTTGGTATTGGAGTCTCCTGTTGGTTTCCAGGTTTTTTATTTCTATTTTTACCTTTCTTTTTATTATTACTCGAGGTTTGAGTACTTTGAATAGAGTTGACCTCGGTGGAAACCTTAGGATTCAAAGGAGTAGGGGTGGCAGTTTGGGGTTGCTTGGCAGGTTTCGCTGCAGACAGGGACTAGATTGAACCAACAATCCCATCAATAGGTACTTCTACTGGTGGCTTGGTGGGATCGATGTTGGCATGAAGAGCTTAAGGAATCAGATCATAAAGAGTTCTAGACTAGGAATAAACCAAGTCTAGGTACTGATCCCAACTAATAGCCTGCTCTTCAGTAATGACACTGCCCATAGCCACATCTTAGGAAATAGGAGGCAACAAGGATTTGGTAAACTAATAAGCTAATAATTGATCCGGAATAGGGGCCTTAATAAGCCTTCTCCGCCTTCTCCACTCATGAATGTGATCAGATATGTGGGTGGAGGTGTTCTATCATAGAGAAGTTAAAAGATCAGTGCCCATTTCATAACGAGTAGGGAGCTAACAGTGTGTAAGAAACATGGTTTCCAACGAGCCAAAATCCAAAAATGAATGTTGTGGGAGTTCAATGTACCACTTCGTCACTGTACCGGTCAAAGTTCGCTAAAAGAGTCGTAACCGAACGGAGTCATCCATGAGGGAGTTTGAAGAACACCACAAATGGAATGTCATAACATGGTTCTTCAGATCGTCTCCTTGCTTCCCATCAAATTTCAGAATATTCGATGGTAACTTTACCAGAATGGGAGGCCACGAGGGATTGTCTCGAATGGGGTCATTAATCAACTTGGACAAGTCGAGAAAGTCCAAATTTGCTAGGAAAGGTAACTATCAGTTGGGTTTCACATACTGGTAATATTGATATGGCATATAATTACCAGTAGGACCATAATTTGACTGAAAAATAGGTTGTTGTGACGAATAACTAACGGAAAATCCACCTACATGGGGTTGATTTATGGGATCAGGACCGCTAGGACCACTAGGGCCACCAGGACCACCAGGACCACCAAGACCACCAGAAGGCGAACCACCAGACCTTCCAAAGCCACCAGGAGGTAAACCTCCAGAGCCTCTGGAACCACTAGGAGGAGGGCCACCAGACCCTCTAGAGTCATAAAGAGGAAATCCACCATCCCCCCCACGACCACTAGGACCACTAGGACCAAAAGGAGGAAAGTTTCCATATCCTCCGAGATCATTCGGCCCCCCAGGGGGAGGACCTCCATAAGGTGGTCCTCCGGCACCTCCCGCAGTATGTATAGGCATCCCTACCATAGCTGGCATGTAAGACTAGTTGGGTTTCCCCCATGGCATAAAAGTGTTACTAGGGTATGGAATTCCAGCATAAGGTATTCCTGTAGGATTGGGTGGATGATTACCTATAGGTATTTGATAACCATAACCTCCAGAAGTTTGAACGATTATAGGTTGTGCCTCAAAGGGCTAACCTGAACTGGATGGGGGATTAACCACATCAGTATGGGTGGGAGGGACATAAACTGTAGATGGTTCTATGTTAGAGGTCTTCCCTTGACTAGGTACAATTCCGGTGCCAGATAATGTAGGTCATGCCGGGGGTTGCCCCCTGGCACTAGAAGGTACTAACGAAATGGGAACTAAAGGTTGGGCCCTAGGTGTAGAAGACCTGGGAGGATTAGGAACAGACATAACATGAGAGGTGATAGGGGTGGTAATTTGACCTGGGTTGTGTGGTGTTACTGCACGATCTATAATCGGTTCAATGGGTCTCATAGAATTGGCAAGTGAATGATATCCCACAGGAACAGATGTGGAACGTGATGGTGTCGGGACTAATAGTTCATCTATTTGTTTGTCAATCTCTTGTGCATGGAGAATGGCAGCACGGTATTGCAATACCTACGTTCTTCTTCATTTTCAGAAGAGTTTAAACGGGGGACAAATGAGGCAATGGCCTGTCCTATAGAGGTATCCCAAAATGGAGCATTGGGACCATAATCCGGACGGGTTGTATCGTCAACATGACCTTCCGTGGGAGAATGGAATGAGGTATTCCCTGAGAAGGTTGTTGGACCAAGGGAGGAGAGTGTGAAGAATATGGTACTCCACTTTCTGCAACCACATTATCTCCCACTTGGGAGGTAGTAGCAGCTCCTTGATCGATAGCTTCCATTGGATTTTATCCTGAACCAGGAGTAAAATTAGGTGGCAAGCCCCATACTCTTCTGGACTATCTTAACTCAGCCAGTTTGTACAGTTCCTATATAACCTAGGGTTTGAAAATATAGAAAACACAAAAAAAATATTTCCGTACACAAGCTATAGGTCAAAACAAGCACACTTAAAATGATAGGAGGAGTTCAAAAAGTCAAGTCTCTCACTAGGATTGTCAAGAAGGTGCCACTCGTGATATACCTCGAGGGTACGTGTGTAGTAATCTCCCCGAATTATTTTTTTGGTGTATGGCTCCAAGAAAGACGACCAAAGGGCTTTTCTTAGATGGATAGGGTATCCTAGTGGGGTCTCCTGATATACTCAAGGTACGTGGGAGCTCGAATCGGTAGTAGTGTTGTCTAATGCATAACCATACACAAGGGGCCTTCCGATATACAATCGAGTATGTGAAGTACCTTTCTATATACCTCAAGGGTACGTGAAAGACTGTTCGATATACCGACGGTACGTGGAAGAACCGCATGAGTCCTGGGATGTAACGCAGACAAATAACGACAGCTCCTATGCTTAACGACACTCGAACATGTCTCTAACCAATCACTCCAATTGCTACATAAATTTCAACCTAAACTACCGTTAATTTTAAAGTGGAGGGTTAGGTAAATGCATGATGTTTTGACAGAAAATTAAAACCATGCAGTATGCTTGTGGAAATATTTCACTTTACCATTCAGTATGCCTACGTACGGGAGGGAAAGAGAGTATTTTATTTTGTTTCAAAACCAAAAATTCTTCCAAACAACAGTTTTGAACACAAAATGAAAGACAAGTAATACTTTTACAAAGTGATTTCTCTTTTCTGAAAGCAATAAGAAGGGGAAGAATCTCTTTTCCTAAAAGAGAAACAAAAAAGCACACTATATGCAAATACATTCTATTTTTTCAATTTTCTCAAAACATAAGCAAATCTAACTTAAAACTACCATATTTTTTATTTTGATTGATATAGTTCTAAATGCATAAGAGACGAAAGAACATGAAGATCCTGAAAGCTCATAAATCTAATCAGAGAACCAATGTCGAATGCTCAATGATGATAACCTAGTCTTAGTAAAAAAAATTATTTTTTAAAGGAAGGAAAAAGAAGTTTACTATGCAAACAAGAAATGAAACCTAGAAGCTAATCTAGTGTTTTTCTTCTAGTCTATATAACAAAAATGAAAAGAGATCTTACTAACACCCTAAGCTTTTTAGAAAACAAGAAATCCTTTTGTAAACACAACCAACAAGCATAGAAGCAGATGAACAATAAAAAAGCCTAATCTAGCTTTTGAATTTCTGAATCAAACCAATCTTAAACCATAAAATTTTCAAGCCACAAGCATCAGATTCTATCACACAAGCTTAACAGTGCAGGACTGAAAGCAACACAACTCAAATTTTTACAAAAACAAATGAGGAAAAAGGGCCTTGCAATGATGCCTACCTGGCACCGTGCTTCTTAGGTGTTGACAGGGAGGTTCTATCCCAGCATCGCTTCTCGCCAACGGGATACAGGTGGTGGCACCGTGTGCTCCCCACTTTGTTTAAGCGGTGGCACTGCTCCTCGTACACTGCATAGGCACGGTTCCCTATAAAAGTCCAAAACACAAAGAGAACGATAGATCAAGTCAGAAAAGGACTAGATCAAGGAAAAAATGTTGGATTGAGTATGGAAACAGAGCATAAAAGGTCGAAATGACTTAGATCTGAATAGATCTGGAAGTTGCAAACCCAAATTGACTAAGTCAGAAAGAAGATCTGATTGAAGAGAGTTGGAGAAAGAGCCTAGATTCAGAAAAGAGTTTAGAACTAAGGAAGATCAAAACAACTGATACATATATCTATTCCCCAGCGGAGTCACCAGATTTGTTAGCTGGAATATTTCACCTTTTGCGGACAGTAAGGTGTTCCACTCGTCTGAATGGTTTAGATCCAGAACAAATGAAGGACAGAGTTTGAAGACCCTCCCTAGATGTTGTAGATACCTAGAATGTAATGCTTCGATAGTAACCCTGTGTAGCTGCAATCAGCTTAAACACGCAAACACATCAAAGCTGCCAGAGTATAATCTATTGATCCATGTTAGTGACTAAGGAATCTAAAAAAATACATGTGAAATCAAACAACAACAATAATGTGGGACGGAAATCAACTTGCATTAAGATAAAAATGGAGAAGTTTACAACTAAGCCTTAGTGTTGACATGCATCTCCATGAAACCAAGCACTCTCATCCCCATAAGCTCTGACTCTAGCTCTCTATGCTCTCCAATGGCTTGGGCCAAGTAATCAATCCAACAACATAACAATACCTTAAGAGTTCTCCCCCTCAACCATGGACATGAGCTTGTATTTATAAGGCTCATTGGATAGGGATGGTTGAGAGATTAGTGGATGAGGTGGCCTATAAGATCCTAGGATGAGGGATCTCGAGCTCAACTGACCCACAATGATAGGGATAAGGGAATACACGAGGCTCATCATCTAGAAGCGTGGAGAAACTTCTCTTTTTCCCTTTTTACCCAGGGTACCGCATTTCTCCTTCAATGACAGATCAGTTTTGGTAAGAAATGCTTATGGACTAAGGGCCATAGGCGGTGGCACCACTTGTGGACAACAAGGGATAGGTGGTGCGAACAAGGTACCACTCCTGGACAACAAGGAAAGTGTGGTGCTGGGAATTTTCATGAAATATTGTCAATTAGCATGGGTTTCCACTCCAAGTTCTGGGATTCAGGGCAACTAGGTATGTCAAAGGTCTTATCACATGATGGTGACAGGATTTTGGTATAATAGTATCCTCGTATGAACTTTCGATAATATCCTGTGTGACCCAACATCACCCTACATTTCTTCATTGTTGTTGGTGTAGTTAAGTTGAAAATTACCACAATCTTGGAAGGTTTGACCAACATACCTTCCTTACATACAATATGTCCTCACAAAATCCCAAACGGAGCACAAAATACACACTTCTTCAAATTTGGTGAGATTTGATGTTGTCGACATCTTTCCAACATCAATTGTAGGTTCATCGTGTGGTCTTTTATTAACCCATAGACAGTCTAGTCGTCCATGTAGACTTCTTGAAACTTATGAATGAAGTCCTTAAATGCATCGACAACTATCCTTGAAAAAATCACAAGTGCATTTTTGAGACCGAATGACATCACTGTATACTGGAAATATCCCCACGTTGTGACGAAAGTGGTATTGTTTCTACCTTCCTTCGCAATCCTTATCTGGTGGTAGCCTTAAAATACATCCGTGAATGAATAGATCTCTTTCCCTTCGTCTCCTTCCAATATTTTGTCGGTGAATGGTGTGGGGAGCAGATCATGAATACTCGCATTGTTCAACTTCCTTAAGTCGACATAGATCATGATTTCCTCACTATTCTTGTCTTGAACAACCATCAGGCCGTTCCACTCCGATTATTCAACCGGTTCGATAATGAAAACATCCATCATGCGCTTGAGTTCAATTCTGAACTGTTCCTTATATCGGGGTTCAATCTATAAGGTCACTGCTTTACTGGTTTCACATCTGGCTTCAAGGGAATTTTCATCTCTCCCAACTCACCTAAAATCCCCTTCATCTTAGCAAATTTTGTGGGAAATAAATCATGGAATTCCTGTAGTAGATCAGTCATCTTCTCAATTGTTGCTTCATCTCAATAATCCCCAATATTAATGAATTTTGGGATCTTTGTCGTCCCAATATTGACCTTTTGTATTTCTAGCGGTTGTTTAACTTTCTTGGATGGTATTTCAGGTGTTGCGATATCCTGAATTCCCTATGATTCTGGGGTGTTGATAGCTCTTGGATCGTCCTCAGAGTCAGGCTCACTGGTTGCATTGTAACATTCTGTCATTAACTATGTTAGAGGAGTCTAGTCTTGCACACTTGTCAACAATTCTACTGGAACTGCTTCCACAACAATACTACGGATGTGCTAAAGTGCGTTATGAATGATCAAATCATCATTTACAAAGTTGAAGGTATGACTGAAACTCACAATCAACTCATCTCACATTGTAATTTCCCTTTGCATCTCTATTGAAATGTACCATCTAAGTTGGTATTTTGTCCAACGTATGGACAAATGCATGTACCCATTCTTCCTTCAGCCTCAATACCCATGTAGCCTGCATGTGACCAGATGACTAGTGGGATCATTTCATCCATCACATTTCTTCCCTTGGTAGTTTTTTTCTTCTCCAAATAAAACTTCCATTAGTCTACAACATATCTTCCAATATCCTATCAAGCTCTTATGTGTGCCCCACCATATTTCAAGATTAGCCTTCATCGCTTCTTTTAAAGCCAACAATCATTGAGGTTCTGATAATTTTTCTTCGAATTCATCAATGAAACCAACCAAGTTAGGAAGTCCTTCATAATTCGGTAGTTCGATGAATTTTTTCATGACCTAGCACAATGATTGAGTGACTCATCCACATTTTTGGATAGATACTTCATGTAATCGGTTCTGCCATTTCTCTAATGCATCGTCAAATTTCAATGACGCATAGCTAGTTCTTCGCCAACCTAGCTCTCCGTCTGCGGTGGGATTGATATAGTCTTCAAAAATATTGTAAGCAAGATCCCATCCTTCCACAACTTCTTCTTTCACTGGTTCAACATATCTTCAACCTTCAATGGGATCTAATGGGGCACCGATCCGCATGTCACGATTCTCAAATGTCATTACTCTTTTCTTGAAGTTGATGACTACCAAGTTATCACTTGCCCAACCAATTCCTAGCAGTGCAAGATGGGAGATACTCTCATCAACTCTCTCAATGATGTCAAAATATGCAAATGTATTTAATCCCTCGACTTCAACAAAAAAATGGGGTACTCTACCAATTGGCTACACGTTGACCTGATTCACTAGTCGTAGTTGTATCGGAGACCAAACCAACCGTGGTTTCCCCATTCTCTCCCAGTTTTTCTTTGTTAGGATATTGACGCCAGGTCCCAAATACAAAATGACTAAATCCACATCATAGTCACCGATCTGGACATTTATTTGCATTTTATTCCTCATTTTCTTCTTATGCAACGATTTCACAATGAGGTGTTGTCACCCTCTCTTTTGTTAATAAAAAAATATCATTATTTTTGCTAATGCGTCAGAGTCTTTTTCCAGCGAAAAACAACTTGCTAGAAATTTTTTCAACGTACTAACCTTTTGTGATGACCCCAATATAGATTTTATATCAAATGTAGGTGGCATTTGATAGACATACAACTTATTGGTGTTCCTGTTCAGTATGTCTCTGGATTTTTATACAAAATGGGATTAGATGATATCCTCAGAAGGTGTGTACTAGAACATGAACTAGACCACATCCTGCATGAAGCACACTATGGACCTATAGGAGGACATTTTCAAGCTGACACAACTGCAAAGAAAATCCAATAGCCCAGATTATGGTGGCCGACACTCCACAGAGATCGCAAAAATTTTGTTAGTTGATGTGACAGATGTCAATGACTAGGTCGACCCCTGCCTAGTATAGAAATGCCCTTGATATCAGTAAACCCTAGTCTCACATTTGAAATCTGGGCCATAGGCTTCATAGGACCATTTCCTATACCGGCAAAAAGGTCAGGTGCAAGGTATATCATTACTGTAGTGGAATATGTTACTAAATGGGCAGAAGCTGAATCGGTCGATACATGTTATAGTGAGATAGCTGCTAAATTTATCTATGAGAATATCATCACTAGATTTGGATGCCCACTAACCATGATTAGTGACCAGGGGACACACTTTATCAACAAAACTATCAAAACCCTAACCAACCAGTTCCAAATAGACCATCATCGGAGTACAACATATCATCCTCAGTCGAATGGAGAAATTGAAGCATTCAATAAAACATTAACAAGAGGATTAACCAAAATAGGTAATGCTGACAAGGACGACTGGGAAGAGAAAATACCTGTAGTCTTATGGGCATACAGAACAGCCTATAAATGATCGACCGACCAAACACCTTTTCGACTAGTCTATGGACAAGAAGCAATAGTTCCACAACACTTCCGACAACAGACACCTATTATCACAAAAATACTACATGTCGATGTCAAACAGGGAAGGAAGGATCGACTATTTCAACTCAGCAAGTTGGAAGAACACTGACTCATGGCTATACAACACCAAGAAATCCAGAAGCAACAACAGAAATCATGGCACGATCGCAACATTAAGAGCAAAAACCTGTCAGTCGGAGACCTTGCTTTACTATACAATAGTCAGGTCAAAGGAAAACCTAAGAAGCTCCACATAGAATGGATGGGACCTTATGTTATCGAAGAGATACATCCCAATGGATCAGTTTGACTAAGGACCTTACAGGGCATGGTATTTCGGAAACTCATTAATGGACCCCGACTAAAATGCTACAAAAACTAAATTAAAAAAAAAAACATATAACGACCATAACCGTCAACCAAAATCCATAAAAAACTAAAAATTCCAAAAACAAAATAATACCCTACAAATAGAAAACCATGACAGGAAATCACCACCTCGACAACCGCCATCATGACCATTGACCTAGCACCATCAACCACTTTCATCGACCGACTACTTTCGTCGACCATTTTCATCACCGACATCAACTGACGACTTCAATAGTCCCATCACGCATTCATGACATCGAGCGCTGAAAGCAATTCACCATTAAAACACACTCGCATACTCCAATTGGAACATCACGTCCTCCATTAATACACCCATCGCCGCACACAACCATAGCATCTCCTATAAATACTGGATCACCAAAGGTTCATTCACTGCAACCTATACAGACAGAGCATCAGAGCATCCAGCCGACCAAAATCCGAGAACCCCTTAGTGACATCGGCCACCAAACCGACACAATGGCCCCCAAACAAACTAGAGCCTCTACTAAAGCCAAGGAGATACAGGCTGCGGATACACCTTTAGTCCGTAGGTTGAAAAACATCAAAAATGCCAAAGTACAGGAAGGCTCATGGAAAAAGCTATGGACCGAAATACAAGAATGGGCCTTTGTCGACAAAAAGGCCACTCAAGCAGCAGAGAAAATCAAATGCAACACTCTCTTCAGCTATGCCAGTGCATCGTTGATGGCTAGCTTTAGTGGAACAAAGGAAGCTGCTTTCAAATTCATCATCAGTTGATATCACAATGTCCGATTCTACTTCGACAAGTCGGTCGACATCTCTGGAGATGTCATCTCCAAGCTGACCGGTCTCTCTAATAAAGGAGACGCCATACTAGTCGAAATCAAAGAAGGACTGGTCGAAGAGCTCACTGGGTCACCTTCCGGTAAAAAATCCAAGGGGTTGATGATTAGCCAAATCACAACCCGAACACCACAGATTGTGGCCAAAATCATTGCAATAACACTCACTCTAGCAGGTCGAGGCACCGACCTTAAGTTAGAAATGCTAGAAGCCGTCGACACCATTGCCACCGACAGACGAATATACAGATGGGGTGATTATGTTGTCGACATGGTGAAGACCATCTATGAGCGATGTCAAGAAACGAGGGGAATCATCAAGTTGCCCTCCCTCATCTTATGGATTGTCATGTACCACATCTGCCCAGAGGGAAGCCCAGTCTTTTGGGAACTGTCGAAGTTCGACATGTGGAGGTTTAAACCCTTCTCCCAGAAAGGAACCTTGCATGAACTAGAGCGCGGCAAAGTATTTCTGGACAACTGGTTCAAGCAACTCAAAGTCCACACGACTAGATGGAGGGTGCCTAAAAACATCCGATGAAATCTACCAGTGAACTCCCACATCTAGCTGGAGCTCGACCATACCTCGGTGTGGTATATGCAAGGCGACAATTCCAATGCCAAAGCCCTCGATTACTATCCATCTGTCGACCAAATATTTAGGGAACTGTCTCGACAGGCCAAGACAAAAATACCAGTACTAGCAGTAGCAAAACAGATCGACTTCTCGATCGAAGAACCACTCACGGACCAAGAAAAAGAGGAAGACTATGATCTCAACCTCTACATCAGCACATTTGTGTCGGAAGAGACACCGGTCAAACACACTGGTCGACTGCAGATAACTATCAAGCCTCCGAACACCAAGAGAACAGAACCCCAACCCGCAAAGCCAAAGCCGCATCCACAACAATAGATAACTCCTCCGGCTACAGAAAGTGTCATCCCGACTCAGGCACCAACAGGCAAGACAGAACCCGACAACCCTGAGTATGCTATTACAAAAGGAATTATTCGAAAACTTGCAAAAAAAATAACAGCAGCCAGGAAGAAAATAAAAACACAAGAACAACAACAAGGTAAAGGTAAGCGCAAGCTTATCATGGCTGAATCATCAGAGGACGAGGATGAACTGGAAGCCACGGTCTTTGACATCATAGAATATGACGTCATGAATAAAGTGCTAGTCGAAACCTAGTTCCAGCGCTTTGTCGATGTCGGAGCACAAGCAGGTCGATCGAAGAAAGAAAAGACTACGAATCTGCCTGAAAACGTTGTCGATATTGTGTCGATGCCTCCACCCCCATCACCGACCAAAATAACCGAGGAGCAAGCACCGACACCACAGTCAGTCAACCCCCTCGACTTATACAAAAGTGTGACGCCAGAGACAATAAAAGTAAAATTCGACAGAGATAGCGACTTACAAGATTTCTTTGAGACACTGCCTGCGTTGTTTCATTCGGCTCAGAATATTTCTACCCAAACACCTATCTTCATAGGACAGAGCACATAGCCCCCAATCGTTGCAACCATCACGTCGACTTTCACAAGAAATCTCGACAAGGAAGGTAAAGTGACTGGACATCGGTCCTCCATTATCACACCGACCAACCCCGTACGCCAAACCAGCCTACCAACCACTGCACCTACTAAGGGAGAACCTGACTTAAACTCACACCCTTGACCCGATGAACCACCAGTCAACCATACCTCCCCCAAGCCAATCACCCCCGACCATTCGCCATCTCCACCACCACCACCACCACCATCTCCACCACCACCACCACCCCCTGACTCAGAGACAAGCCCACCACAACCGACTACATCCACACAACTGGAGGTGGTAGTCATCCCACCTCCCCAAATAGATAAACCATCAGCCTCTAACCCACAAACCAAAGATCCTGCCTCGACTGTTGCAGGTACACCGAAACCAGAAAAAGAAAATCATAAGAAGAGGACGGAGAAATAGAAAAAGGAGCATCATGGAAAGTCTCCCAAACTTCAAATTAGCTTGAAGGATGCAAGCTCCTTGACCGACACAGAGATGGGCCAACTCCTCAAAACCCTAGCGAAGGAAGTAAAGACAAGGAGTGAGCGAATAAATAAAGAACTCAAGGACAATAATGCAGAACAGGTTGAGTTTCTCGACAAATGCAGGAATTTAGCCCAGTCCGTCATGCCGGGCCCCATAGAGATTGACACAGATAGACCGCTTGAAAGAGCGTATCAGCTATTTGAGAGCATGGTGTCGACCCTCCAAGCACACATTCAGGAAACCAAGGAGGAACAAAAAGAGGAAACTGCTCGACTCCTTATGGCACAGCACATTGCATTTTTTTAAGCATATAAAGTATTGCAAGATCATATGGAGGATTCTGTCGTAACCGAAGAAGTACTAAGAGACTGGCGTACTCACTACGAGCAAGTTTATCAACAAACTCAACAGAATCGGCAAGGGATTCAGGCACTAGAGAGTAGAAAGACCACTGAGGAAGCCCTGAGAACGACAATAGAAGAACAGATAGTGCTTGAAACAGCCAAACTATAGAAACTAGAAAGGGAAGCACATTTGTGGGTGCAACAAGCCCTCCCTAACTTAGAGAAAGTCGACATCATCTGTCTGTAGATGAAACAACTTATCGAAACTGCAGAGGAGAAGGACTATTTTATGTGTCCCAAAATGGAGAGGATAGCTGAAGTCTCCATCGCAGAAAAGATGTCAATCTTGTCAGGCCTGACCACACTCACCATTGACATCTAGAAAGTTTTGCAGAGTTGGACAGATTTCCAACACCACCTCACCATCACAGCCCCAGCCATTGTAGAAGTCTGCGTATAGAAATGACCGACCATCAGACTTCACAGCCCACCGCAATAACTATTAAAGAGCAGAAAGAATTTTGTACCTCCCTGTTTCTTCGGGATGAAGAAACGTTTTATTCGTGGAGGAGATGTAGAAGGAGCAAGTTGATAAGTTGACTTGAACAAGAGCCGACTTAGTTGATCATCCAACTAAGTCGATGGGCCGACTTAGTCAATCAGCCAACTAAGTCGGTCGACCGACTAAACTAAGAGAATAGGTTGACCACCTAAGGTCGTGTCGATTCACCGAACTGACAGGTAGTTATTTTGTAACCATTCTGTAAATCATATATATTAGGCTGTTGAGCCAGATGAGAACTCAGTTCAGTTCTCTACGTTGTATGGACTCATTGAGATAATATAATCTGTTTATTCACCTATCTGTTCTTATATCTTGTCTCTGTTTTATATTTATATATGTTTTAGTGTGTATTATTGGTAACCTTATGTGATCTGTGAGATTACAACAGTCTCTTACGTCAAAGAAAGTTTCTTTTTCAGCATCAACGTCGAATTGTACCTTCTTTTGAGCTGCTGCCGGATTATTGGTAGCGGTCCATCATGTCATGTCATTGCTCCTCCTCGAGTAATCACTTCAACATCTACTGGCTATGTTCGGGGATCCAGTCATATCTTTCCCATAGTTGGCCCAGGCACTTGGTTTTGAGCTGCATTCTTGTAATACCTCGGCTTTGACCCCTTGGTATTTAATTGTACATGATTTAATTACTGTATGTAAATCATGGCGAGAATCTCAAGGCCAAGGCCCTACTAATGATTGATGTCTTGTGGATAGGTGATCAAGGTTGACACCTATGGTTTTTGTGTGCTAAGTCAAGCACAATAGATATATTTTGATATATCATGTAAATGTACAAATTAATATAAAACCACAGCTAGCTATGGGATAGTAAATGTTAAAGAGATAGGGGGCATTATTCCACAAGGGATAGGGAGGGGATTTAGTAAAACCCCTTGAGCCAATAGGATGAGACCAGATGTTAATGGGGGAACCCATGTACCCCTAGCTACCTTTTTGTCCTCTGTCCTCAATCATCAATTTCTTCTAGAAGTTGGTTGAGGTAGTTAATGCCTTGGGCAAAGCAAGGTATGGTAGTTATATTGCTTGACTAAGAAAAGCCTGGAGCCCAAGGTAGCACGTTCTTGATTCTGCATCAAGTAAACCCGCATGGGAATGCATTCCCATCCTATCATCCTTGAGTCGCACTAAGCATGGGGGGATTCATTTTTTTTCATACATTCACGCTGTTGGGGAAGCTTGTGGGGGAAAAGAGTCATTTTTTGTTCATGCATGCTATTCATTCTTCCTGCAGATAGAGAATCGTGTTCTGTTCAGGGCCTTTCACCTATTGTTCACCATTCTGAGCTGCGCAAAGGTTCATGGGACTGAGTATTTGCAAATATTTTTCCTTTACCAAGAAAGGGAAGTGGATATCGCTTGATTTGATGAGAAAGTGTGTCCATCTGTGGTTTTCCCATCGTTGTTGTTCAACGTTCTCCTCTATCACAAAGTGAATGTAAGCCTAATAAACCCGCTGCGAATGATGGCTTGGATGAGTTCCTGATAAACCGATCTGTGGCTTGGCCAATCCCTATTTTGGAAGTTGGCTTGACTGTGAATAGTCTGATAAACCCAACTGTTTGCTGGCTTGGTTGAGTAAGAATGATAAACCCAACATTGTTTAGCTTGTAAGCCTGTAGCCTCATAAACCCATCTGTTGGCTTGGTTATGTTTTGTTGTGTTTTGGCCATGTGTAATCCTTGTCTGGAAAGTCTGATAAACCCATCTGTGGCTTGGTTGATCCCTATTTTGGAATTTGTCTTGACTGTGAACAGTCTGATAAACCCAACTTTATGTTGGCTTCACTGAGTAAGCCTAATAAACCCAACATTGTTTGGCTTGTAATCCTGCAACCTGATAAACCCACTATGAATGATGGCTTGGTTGAGTGCCTGATAAAACCATATGTGGCTTGGATGGATAGTATGATAAACCCAACTGAAGGTTGGCTTGACTGTGTGTGTGTGCTCTATTGTGGATGTGTATAAGCCTATTGTTTCCCTAGTTCCTTGTAGAAATCATGCCCATCTTGGGGGTGGCAGTGTGTTGAGAGATTAATGAATAGACTGGCCTATGGTTGGGTGGATCGTTGCAATGAAATAACTAGTTGCTAGACAACTTAATCATCAATATAAGTATCTCTTTCATGCTTTTTTATTCCATGTATTGTGTATGAATTTCTATGTTCATGTTGAATGCTTGTTGATGATTAAGTAGATGTTACTTGTGTATGAATTTCCCTGTATTTTTCGTTTATGCCTTGTATGTTTTATGCATTCTACCTTTGTACATGCCTTGTGTTTTTATGATGCATTCTCCTAAGTTCATGGAGGCTAGAAGCCTATTACAGGGCCATAAATGCAACTAAGGAAAGAATAGTTGAGTATCTGCCCCTTGGAATCCACTTGCGGAAGGTGGAAGGAAAAAATCGGAAGATGAAAGGTTTAACATGGTAGAATCATTGTGTTTCCGCATCCAGGGATCCGCAGTAGAATGAGAAAGGTGGGAGAACAAATTTTAAATCCAAGAATAATGTGGGATTTCTGACTTTCAGGATCCGCCTGTGGAAGGCGGAAACGAGGAGAAAGGATAAGGCAGAAAGTGAGTTTTCCGACTTTTGGGATCCACCTGTGGAAGGTGGAAAACTGGAAAAAGGTCAAGGTGAAGTTTGAGTTCCGACTTTCTATTTCTGAAGTGTGGAAGGAGGAAGGTAGAAGGTAGACGACAGAAGGCAGAAGAATCAATTAAGAATTTCTGTCGAACCTTAATTTTCTGACTTCTGATTTCCGAAGTGCGGAAGGAGGAAGGTGGAAGAATCAGTTAAGTATTTCTGTCGAACCTTAAGTTTCTGACTTTTGATTTCCAAAGTGCAAAAGGAGGAAGGAGAAATGCGGATGGCAGAAGGTGGACGAATCAGTTAAGTATTTTCATCTAAATTAAGTTTTCGACTCTTGATTTCTCAAGTGCGGAAGGAGGAAGGTGGACGATGGAGGGAGAAGTTAAGTATGTCTGTTGACCTTAGGTTTTTGACTTCTGATTTCAGAAGTGCAGAAGGCAAAAGGCGGAGGAAAGAGGGAGGAAAAAGAAGTCAAGTATTTCTGTCGAACTTTAAGTTTCGATTTCTGATAGCCGATTTCTGAGGTGCGGAAGGCGAAAAGAGGAAGTTTGGAATGCAAGGTGTAGAAGAGACAGATTCAGTGCGGAAAAGGTTTTTCCTGTCAGAGATGAGATATGGAAAGGGAGGAACGACTATTACAGTGGTTTCCAAGCCTGGAAATGAAGGTCGAAGTGTGAGTTAGTGTCCATGCCCAATGTTTAAAGAGAGAAAAAGGGTTCTTGAGGAAATGTTTTTTAATTTATCCGCATTATGGGTATGGGGATGTTATAGTTCTAGTTCTATCGCAGTGGAACATTCTTCGCTTGCCACTTCGCAATCAGCTATGGAAAATATTCAACAATATGATCTACGGCGCTGCAATAGGCACACTAAGACTGGAGATTTAGACAGTCTCTTTGGAAATGCCCTAATACTCCAAAGTTATAACAAGTCATAGGTCCACGACCTCGTCCCATACTTCCTCCCTGACCGAAGCCTCCATTCCGACCTCCTCAGAATGATTGGTGAAATCCTCTTTGTGGTTGATACTATGGTTGATTAAGATGTTGTTGCTGATTAGGATGTGGTTGAGCTTACTACGGTTGAGTATAATGTGATTGATTATACTGCAGTTGCTACTACATCTAGTTGTATTGCGACGATTTCAAAGAAAACTACGGTTGATGTTGAACAAACTGTGGTTGTGGTGGGTTATACTGTGGCTGAGGTAGTGGTATTTCTGCGGGTTGTTGATCTTCTCCCTTCATAAAATACGTGTCGATGGTTATTTCCTGGAGCAAGTCGTATGCTCTGATGTCTTTGTCTTCATGGCCAACTGATCAACAAAATGTACAAAATAGACTTGTTGGATTCAACACAACCTTTTGAAGGTATACACATTCTTTGGATCAATATCCTCTAGTCTGACACATCTAACACCATGGAAGTCCTCCTTGAATTAGTGGATTTTTGGATCCTACCTATAGATACTCGATAAATTCCATACATTGATCCTTATGATTCCCTTTTGTTCGACATCGAGTGCACCAAACTTCTTCGTGGGCGTTTCTTCCCTTCTTAATATCCTGCAATTGAATAGTAAGGTTGGCTAATTGGGACTGGATCTAGTTCATGCCAACCCCCATTTCACCAACCAATGAGGCTTCCAACTTCATCGCGATCTCCAAAGCCTTGGTCTACATCGCAATATTCTGTTGGATTATTGTCACACAAATGTGTGGTACCAACACTGTGATAAACCATTCTTTATGTTGTATGTCGCTCATCCCAAAGATGACCTTAGCCATCTTAGTTTTGAACTGTTGATCAAAATACCATACTGAATCATTTAGATATTTCTTTTTCTCTTTTAACTCAGTAATGTACTGCGACTCGAATTTTTGCTTTCTGAATTCTTTGATTAGTCTAGTTCGGATCTGCATTAGGGTCTTCTGCTAATGACCTATCGGTACTTGTACAAATTTCATGTACCAATTCAATGCCTGACCTCGAAAGGTTGTTTCCAATTGTCCTTTCTTGATGTCTTCATCTTGTACTTTCTTTATAGTCCATACTACTTCGCATAGAAACCAAAATTGTTTGGGATCCTCGGTCCCATTACCCTGGAACAAGGGTAACTTCATGTTGTCGCTTGCCATTCTGGATCTCCTTCGGGTATTTGTTGATCCACTACTGTTACTACTGTGTAGACGCATAGGAAAACCTTGCGAAGAGTTAATGTTTCTTCCTCCTGAACTTGACACAGTACGCGGAGGTGTAGGTACGTTGTTGCTTTAGGTCGGTCCTTCCTCAGGATCAGGTGTAGCCCAGTAGTTTCCATCGTCATTAGAGTCATTTAGTCCCTTGTGGTATCCTCTCATAGTTTCTTGTTCTAGTCGCACCGTGAATCTCCTCAATCCTACGCCTCTTATCTTTCTAGAACCTCACCCCACTTCGTAAGAGACCACACTCTACGTCGGCTTCCCTCACAGTATAATCGCAACTTCCATCCATCTACCCCGTATCATTCCATTCAACCCTTGTCTTCACAGTACCCGCAACCTCCGCACACCAGAGTTTTACTTGTAGGAGTTCATCTTGAATATTCCTTTTTCTCACATGAGCATTTTAATTCACAGTTGTAAAGACAGTAGAAATATCCCCCTTAGTCCTTTGAATAATTCCCTCACTGTGTCACTGTATGAGTTGACTATGTCGACAACAAACTCAGTGATATATCCTTCCAAAATGTTGTCGATATACACTTTGATAACTCTTTACGCCTTGTTGTTGACATTTTGCAGTCGATGGATCAGTTCAGGGGTCTAATGATTAGGTTTGCGTCCTTGGAAGTTCCTTTTCTGGAAAGTAAGTTGCGCCAACCACTCATACAGAATAATTAGAAACTCAGCGAAGAACACTTCATGAATGTCATAATAAATATATTCTCCCAGCCACTCTTTTGTTGAAAATCTGGAACTCTGGCTTTATTCCGCTGTGGGTTCTTAGGCCTTTTGATTGAACTAGTCCAGGATATTTGGTTTCTTCGGATGCCACAACATATCCCCTTCTTCCTCACACTATGGTTCCGACAACGTAACCATTTGTTGACACATAAAGTCAGTCGATAAGGGTTCACTCAATGTCGACACCCTTCGATGCAATATCCCTAAATACCGGCCTGGATAGGTTTTACCCTATCCAATAACACCTGCAAAGAAGATGCAGTCTCACCTGAGATGCTTGAGGGAGGGCTGCATGAACCAGGTTTCCATAGAAGGGAGGGGACTTTAACAATGTTCTTATTATATCGCAGTTTCATTCAGATATCAAGGGTTTATGCGCATCAATCACACCATTTACTTATCATCATAAAACATCAAAGCATCACAACTTTAATGAAGACAACAATAAGTATTAATCCAACAATCACCATGCATCATTCAAAATCATAGATCGCATTATTAAGATTCAAACAGAAAGTTATAGATCGCATCATTATTCAACATAATTAAAGACAAGAATTCCATCATAAACTTGTCTTATATTATTGTATCTTTGTATATTATTGTTATTGTATCTTTGTATATTATTGTTATTGTATCTTTGTTTTTACATTAATAGAAATATCCATTTCTCGTCCAAATTTCATGTTCAATTGTTTATATTTGTATCCATGGGTATACTTGATTTGTACATGTTTAAAAGGATTATTCTAGTTTGAATGCTAACATATATTATTCTTGGATATATATTTGTTGTTGAGAAAAAATTGTAGGGACAAGCTTTGATCGTGTGTTTAACGATGGTCTTCTTCAAATATCCGGTTGAGGTACAATTTCTATCCCTTAGATGTTAGCTTCTTTAATTTATCTAGCATATTTGAGAATGGATGTGATTTCTGGTGTCATCCTATTTGTTGTGGTCCAACCGAAGCCATAGGAAGATTTTCTCCGCAACAAACATGACAAAACTCAACTACTACTGTTATCATTCATGGTAAACTACATTACTAAAAATGCATGTACTAATTAACTCACTTTTGCATTGGGTGTGGTCAGTCAAAATAATGCATTTCAATATGGTTGATTGGATCATTAAAGTTGACAATGCTTAATAAAAACAATGAAAACATATAATTTTAAATATTAGATTTTTCACAAATAACATAAATTTTAATTATTCAGATGCAAGGATAACAACAATGCACCATTCCATATCTAACCACACCAAATACTTTGCATCATTGGATTTTACATCCAATACACACCCTTAAACACCTCAAAATCCACAAAATTTCTATTGGAAACAATAGCATACCTTACACAACCTTCCTTGCCCATTAATGGAGATGACGCCTATTTAATTCGCTTTTGTATGTGCCTCTTACATTCAACATGTGACACTACTTTTATATAGATTGTTTTTCGATAGAGTTTCCCAACCATAAGAACTCCACTCTTTTTTCCCACTACCTTACTTTTTTATTCAGACGAAATAAACAGTTCCTTGTTATTCTATTGAATCAAAGGTAACCTGGTACATCATCAAGCAATATGCCAGGTCCCCAATGGTACTAACAGAATAGTAGTGCTTCAACATTTAATACATAATTTAACTATTCTGATACAAGAACCAAACTATCAGTACCTGGGAATCAAATACAGGTAAGAGTCCTCTCATAAGTGTACAACATATTATCAGTAAAAAATGTCCCCAAAGAAAATAACAAGAGCCCAGAATTCTTATCCAAGATAGGGCATGCAATCTCTCTATAATCCTATTACTGCTGCTCTGCATAACCATAAAAAACTCAAAAGTGCCAAAGAGACAAATGTCTAAAGTAGAACAGAGCAAAGCTCTAAAATAGCTAGAGTGAGACTTCCCCAATAAACTCATCCTCACATGATTATGTGAGTAAGAGATGTCCTGAAGCCATCATCAGCCCTTCCTTGGATAAGGAGTCTACCCTCTTGTTATGTTCCCTATAGACATGACTGAAATCCACCCATGTGAATGAGGACATAAGTATCCTGGTGTTAATACACCAAGCCTCAAGGTTCACCATGTCAAGGGTGGATTCTCCCTTTTCTCAATTTATAATCACCGAGTAATCGCCAAAGATATGTAAGTATGGCAACCCAATATCTTTGGCGATGTATAATGATGCCCAGAGTGCTAATAGCTCAGATCTAGTGTTAGTGCTGCCGCCACAGCCTAATTTTATAGAGAAAAAATGTTGTTCATTCAACCAAATACAAATACCCGCTCCTCCAATAGATTCAACTGCAGCTCAATTGAAAAAAAAAAACATTGGGAATTTCATTACAGGCGGATCTCCAATGTTTCGAATTTTGGGAATTATTACCTATGGGACCTGATGTGATGAAACCTCTAGCATGATTAGATGACATAGGTTGGCTATGTTAGGTTCCAAATTTTCAAAAATATATCTGTTCCTTGCCTTCCAAAGATTCCATATAAAAAATAAAGGCAGATACTGGAGACTACCACCCTTTGAGACCCAGCTAATAAGATTTCCTAATATTGATGAATTAGATCAAATCAGGTGAACATCAAAGTTTCTTCTAATACCATGAATTACCTTTCCCACGATGGAGCAGCCAATGAAAAGGTGATCTACTGTTTTAGCCTTAGATTTGCAGACGTTGCATCTATTGGGACCGCACCATCCTCTCTTACACAGAATGTCCCAGGTATTAATTTTCAGATTACAAGTCAGCCAAATAAAGCATTTCAGTTTTTTAGGGATGTTGAAATTCCAAACCTTCAAGAAAAAATTATCATCCAATCCGTATGGCGAGGGCTACATTACAGCGCAGCTTTTTCCCCTGTTAAAATTTAAATAAATGAGGTTTAAATTTAGATTTAAAATTTAATTTTCATACAAAACTTATTGTTAATACTTTCATTAATAAGTCAATCGAATATAGAAAAGGAAGTAACATGTTTTTCAAAACTATAGGGAATGGAAATTTAGATAACATTCAGATTGACGATTTAATGTTGACACGGAGATCAGAACTTAGTCACTTAGAAATATTAAATATATAATAAATATTTATATAAAAATTAACTTTCAAATTATGTAGTAGTTTTTAATTTTTTTTATAAGTTTTCAATTATTGATTAATTTTTTTAATATATATATATATATATAAAATTATTAACTAATTATAAAAATTAATAAATTTTTATATATTAAAAATATAGTCTAAATAAAAACACAAAGCCAATATAAATGTTAATGCAATGTTATTTAAGAATATATAATATTTTTAATATTAATTATAAACCATATATAGAGTTCTTATAATGCAATGTTATTTCACAATATATAAATATTTTCAATATTGATTATAAAATATATGCATACAGGTATAGAGTTCTTATAGGGTTCAATTAGTGCATTGCCCAAAAGCTTTTGCATTGGTATAAAATTGGTCTTTAAAGGTCAATTAACACTTAGTCTTAAAAAACAAATTATGTATTCAATAATTTTTTATTTTATTTTAATGGCAACATTTTTTTATTGCATTGAGAGACGCTCTACAGCCCAATATGGAAGAGATCTTGTAACGTTACATAACGTTATGTAACGTTACGTAACGTTATTTTTATTAATAAAAAATAAAATTTTAATTATATGCTAAAATAAATGTCGACCAGAAAACAACCTAATATGGGGGAGATGTTGTAATCTTCCTACCTAACAAAACAATAAAAAAGTAAAAGTTTAATTACCTGTAAAAAAAGTGGCTCGAAAAAAACACAATATGGGGAAGTTGTTGTAATGTTCATACCTAACAAAATAAAAAAAATAAAAAAAATTGAATTATCCGCAAAAAATGTTGGCCTTGCACATGGTTTTAAAACCATGTGCAAGGCCTTTTAAACAACCCATGGTTTTATTGTACATGGTTTAGGAGGTCCTTGCACATGGTCTAAGACCATGTGCAAGGCCTCGTAAACAGCCCATGGTTTTATTGTACATAGTTTAGGAGGGCCTTGCAAATTGTTTTAAGACCATGTGCAAGGCCTCCTAAACAACCCATGATTTTATTGTACATGGTTTAGCAGGGCCTTGCATATGGTTTTAAAAACATGTATGGGGAAATTTTGTAATGTTCGTTCCTAACAAAATAAAAAATAATAATAAATACTATATGTCCACCATAAATAATATTAAATATTAATAATAAAAATATTATATGTGGACCTTAAATAAAAACATGTGTCTTTTGGTTTAAATCAAATCAATGTGCAAGGCCCTAGCTCTCCTTGCACATGGTTTTAAAACCATTTGCAAGGCCTCCTAAACAACCCATGGTTTTATTGTACATGGTTTAGGAGGGCATTGAAAATGGTTTTAAGACCATGTTCAAGGCCTTCTAAACAACTCATGGTTTTAGGAGGGCCTTGCATGTGGTTTTAAAACCATGTATGGGGAGATGTTGTAATGTTCGTTCCTAACAAAATAAAAAATAATAATAAATATTATATGTTGATCATAAATAATACTAAATATTAATAACAAAAATATTATATTTGACCTTAAATAAAAAGATGTGTCTTTTGGTTTGAATCAAATCAATGGCTATATATAGAACACACCAAAGTTTATAGCTCACTGAGTACAATACCTAAAAAGAGGTTTGCACCTCGAGAGATTTGATCCCTCTCGGCGCTTGATAGAGCCTAGTATTTGGATCTATGCTGGTGATAACATTAATCATTTGTAAATATTTTTATTTAACTAGCATAGATCCGTTTTAAATTTAGATCTATCAAGCACCGAGAGGGATCCAATTTTTGGAGGTGTACATTTTTTACCTTTGGATCCCTCTCGATAATTGATAGATCTGGGTTTAAAATGGATATATGCTAGTTTAATTTTTTGAATATTTTATTTAAGTAATGTAATTTATATTGTTCATTTTTACTTTTTCAAATATTTTCTTATTTATATTGTTCATTTTTTATTTTTCAATATTTTTTTTCTTTATGTCGGCTAGGTGACTAATGTGACAGGATCTCTCTCATATTGGGCTAGAGAGCACCTTGCTTCTCTCGATGCAATTAGAAAATGATATATATAAACATTATTACTGAATTAAAATAAATATATTTTTTATAATAATTTTCTTTTTAAAGTTTCTTAAACATTTATGGAAGTTTGATAGAAATATATGTTTTTAAATCTTTAAAAGTCAATTTAATTAAACACCTAAATCTATGATGTTTTTTTCAAAATATTTTTTTAATTACTATAAAAAATCATTAATATAATACTTTCTTTTAATAATTATATAATTACATATTTGTATATTTTACCTCGAAATATCATATTCCCTCTATCTCTACATATATAAAAACAAATTTGGTAATGTGGGATGAAAAGAAGTTCATTTTTTGAAACCCTCATCACTCTTGTTATCTTGTATAATTGTGAAGTTTGGGGTTGCACCATCTCTTGAGAATCATAAAAAAACATCGAGCAAATTCGAAAACATTTTATCACATATAACCTCAAAATTAAGAGCAATACGCCATATCCTATTCTTATAGAAGTGGGTCTTCTCCCCATTGAAATCATTGTTATGTCTAGATACCTAATGTACAAGAATAATATAAATAACATGGAAGACCAAAGGCTCCCTAAAATTGCTTTAAATTCTAGTCAAGGCTATCTCTGGCTCAAGAGAGGATGGTTTAAGGAAGCCATGGCTTGGTTAAATCATTGGAATTGACGAAAATGTCACTTTGCAAGATATCAACAACCTCAAAAATACTAACACATCTAAGTTCAAAGAAAAAATGTGGGACGAGAAAAATTTAGAGGGTAAAATAAAGTTAAAGATACTACAAGGAAATAATTAATCTTAATCTGAAAGATCAAAAGTACATTTTTGCCTTAACTAGTTCAAAGAAGAAGATTAATATAGCCAAGATAAGAACGAACTCCAATGAGCTTTATAATGAAACATGGTGCTCGACCATTCCTAAAACGCCATGGAAGGAAAGTATTTGCCAGATACGTGAGTCTATGAGCGTTGGGGACGAATACCACTTTCATTTCGAGTGCCCTGTGTGCACCCACATTCGATCGCAATTTCCTAATCTTTGCTACAATTCTAATCTCCATAATCTTCTAACTTGTCAAAACTATGGGACCTAGAAACGCTTTTGTCCATCACCATCACCATCATCAAATATTTTTTGATGAACATTAAACTTTATATCAAATTATTTAAAAAAATATATTATCATATCAATACAAACTTAATCATATTATTGAAATGATATTAATATCTTAGTTTTATTATTAAAATGATATTAATATTATAAAAATATTATTGAAATGAATTAATATTATAAAAATATTTGATAAAGTTAAAAAAAATATACATTGAAAAAACACTTTTGTAGTTTGTGGAAATGAATATATCCCAGCTCTCCTAAAATAACAAAATAATTAACTTCCAATAAGTAGAAAGAATATATATTTTTAAAGATATTTAAAAATAAAATCTGATGAAAACAAAATGGACCCTTTGAGTTTTCATCGGTATTGTTGTTAAGTTACATCCATAGCAAGTAATGGTTTTAATTGGATATTTCAAAGTGTATGTGATTGAGTCATTATTCATGTTATTTCATATTAAAATGTTGTTATTTATTGGTTGTGGTTTGAGTGGTTGGGAGGAATGAATGTTATCCTCACAACTCAAGCTCAATTTTTATAAGCAACATATTTTTTTCTTATTGAGTCTTTTATAAATAAACTAAATATAATATAATTTGTAATTATTGATTAATAAAAATTTAATAATAAAAAATGCATAAAACATAGTGACTGATTAATAAAAATTTCATAATAAAAAATTCATAGAGCATAGTGACTCATGGGTTGGAGTTGTAAATATTGATTAATAGAGGTTTAATAATAAAAAGTGCATGGAGTATCGTGGGTTGGAGCATATTGATTTATTATTCAACTGAGTCCGAATTGAGAAATCTATGTTATAGATTTTATTATTATTTATTTTATATGTTGATAATGAAAAATAACACACATAAATTTAATCATTTTATAAATATTAATTTAGTGTAAAATAAAATTTATATTTTATAATTTTATATATTTAGTTTGAATTTTTTTATAAAATTTTAAAACTTTATGCAACATTTTGGTTTTGACTCTTTTTGCATTAAAAATGTATATGATGTTTGTATTGTAATTAATTATGGTGTGGAGTTAAAGACAAAATCTCTACCATCGATTTAACATTTTATGTTACAGCGATTAAAATCGTTGTCGATGGTATTTCGTGCTAGCTGACACATTATAATTTCCGCATCATGTAAATATGCATTTTAATTAAAATACCTACAACCGGCTATGTCTATGCAACAAATAATGAGATGGGGGCATGATTTTCCTAAGGATAAGGAGGGGGAAATATTTAACCTCTGAGGCCAATGGGGAAAAGCCAAATGTCAAAGGGAGAACCCATGAAACAATCAACTACCTTTCTTGTCTCATTCACCCAATCATTTAATTCTGCCAGTAATTGGTTGAAGTAGTTATTGCATGGGGAGGGGAAGAGTATGGGCAGGAAATTCGAATTTAGGGAAAACCCATTTTGGGGGAAAATTAATTTTGGTTTTTGGGGCAAGTAATCACCCAAAATGTAGGCCCATTTGGGATATACATCCACATTCTTCATTTTTTCCTCACGCAGGGGAGCTTGGGAGCTGTTTTACCTCCACGATTTTTCCTGTGGTATGTTCTCCTTCATGATTTGGGCTTCTGGGCATTTTCCTCATCATCATTCACCCGCATTTTGGCTCTCTCTAATGGCTGGAAGTTTTATGTGTGTGAATTTTGGTTTTGGGTTGCTGTGTGTGTTTTACCTCATGTGGGTCGTTTCTTTCTTTTCCTCGGGCTGAGAATTTTGTTTTTGTAATGGTCTATGGCTGAGTTTCCTTACCCATGATTTTTGTTGCATTTATCCACCGTCTGCTAAGCTGAAAATTGATTTTGGCTCTTGGGGTTGTTTTACCCACTTACCATTTCTGATTTTAGCTTCCAGGACGTTTTTGTCCATGCCCAACACTGTAATTATTGTGTATTGTATTCGTTTTTGGCCACGTTAGGGCCAAAACGTCCCTGGGATACGATTTGCTGCTAGTGGATTGTTTTCATCGACCTTGGTGATTGATTTTGTTGCCGAATTGTTTTCCTCAACCCAAAGATTATGTATATTGTTGTGTATGCCTTTGTGCTTTGGTCTGTATTGAGTTAGGAGTGGAAGAGGTAAATTGCTTGATAAACCTAGTGCATGAAGAAACTCACTCAGAGATCTCGAGGGCTGATTATTCCTTGCTGCACATCCGGAATAGCACTGGAAGGGAATGCATAGCCTGAGGGACTATACAGTAGAGAAGGGGATGATTCCTTGTGTTGGGTGTGTACATGTGGGGAAAGCCAAGTCAGATCTTGTCTAGGTGTCCATAGCGCTATGGTTGAGCTCACTTGCTTAGCAAATAATCCTTTCCACCCCCTTGGCTTTCTGATAAACCCCAAACATAACTTAGGCTTGACTAAGTTTTGACATATCTTTGGCTATGTGTGAGCCTGCTAGTTTCCTTTTCCTTGGGGAATCACGCCCAGCTCGGGGGTGGCAGTGTTGCTGAGAGATTAAGGAGCGCACTGGCCTATGGTTGGGTGGAACGTTGCAGCAACATAGTTGGTTGCGGAACAAGCTTCTTCATTAGATAAGTATTATTGTCTATTTCATCTCTTCAATTGTATATGTTGTTTAATGAAAACGATGAACATGCTAAATGCTTGAATGGAATGTAGTTTGTTTCCGCTGTATGATAAATAATTATGCATCTATGCATGTTTTAGTTCAAAGCATTTCAATTTTTATCATGTGTATGTTCATGGGGCTAGTTGCCCAAGTAGATAGCATTACGGTAGCGTCCTCTTCGTCGATCAGAGGGTTGGGGGTGTGACACTTTATATAAATATTTTAACAAATTAAAATAATTAAAAGTTAAAAAAAACAAATTTAACTAAATAAAATTAAAGTGGTGTATAATTTTCATTATGGTTTACAAAATTTTATAATGATCATATGATTACACATATATGCATTAAAGTTCTTGATATTGATATATGTCATCTAGTATATGTAATTCACCTAATAAGTTAATCTACACACCTAACCACATAACTTAATGTACTTATACACACACCTAAGACACTTACCTAACATGTGCACTTTTTATTCTCTTATAGGATAGACAAGAAGGAATTTCTAAATAGTATGTGGGTGATAATGCTTTTTCATTGTTTAAAAAATGTTTTTTTTTAAATAATTATGTAGTCTTTCTATCATATGAAGGTTTTATTGATATTCGTCCAATCCATGTAATCCATCTAAGAAATTAGCCTAAGCCACCCAAGCCACACACCTAACCACCTAACCTAATGTACTTATGCACACACTTATGACATGCACCGGACATGTCCACCTTCTATTCTCTTATAGAAGAGACAAGAAGGAATTTCTAAATAGTATGTGGGGGGCATCATTCCATCCCCTTCTAGAAAATCTAGATACATCATTGATTCCATGAAAACTTGGATCAACAACCTAATATTCAATATGATACATAAGACAAGTCTAAACCCCCCCAACACATATATAAAATCAAAGTTCAATGATCTCACTGGTCTAACTAGTAACCCTTTTGTAGGATATGGATTTTACATTTATACATATTTCCTTTAGGTGGAAAGATAGATTCAAAAATCCTAATTGTGATTTGTACAACTGTAATAAAATTAATGTAAATTATGTGTCCCTTCATTATATCTGCCAACCACATGAAATATTTTGTCACTTTTTTTCCTAAAAACTTGGTATTATGCCTATGGAATCACATTCCTACTCTCATAATCATATTTCCATTTAACTTCATCTCAACTCTCTTTAAAATCTCAAAAATAAGTGACACAACATTTGGTTTTGTACTTGCTAACTTGGCTCCACTATGTCTTCAACCAAAAGGAGCCAATAAACCACTAACACATTTACACAAACCACTAACCCATGAACCCATTAATTCCTAACCACTAACCAAGGAACCCATTAAATCCATTACTTCCTAACCACTAACCAAGGAACCCATTAAATCCATTACTCCTTATTGATAAGATTTTATAATTCATCATATGATAAGATAATTTAACCATACCTAAATATTAGATTAAAAATACTAGCAAATAATCAAAAGGATACATAGTTCTTCTCTTTCATTTTAGAATGCCGTGATCCCTTAATAATTCGATACACTCACAAATATTTTAAATTCATTTAAATCCTAAAGAAGTACTCTATGGACTTAAAATATATGCTATTGCATTCATTGGAGTTTAGTAAAACATGTAGTGTTAAGGAGAAATGTGTAGTGATTCCTTAATAATTCGATACACTCACAAATATTTTAAATTCATTTAAATCCTAAAGAAGTACTCTATGGACTTAAAATATATGCGATTGCATTCATTGGATTTTAGTAAAACATGTAGTCTTAAGGTAAGAAATGTGTAATCATACTAAATGATAGCCATAAACAACTAAAATAATCTCATTGGAGTTTAGTAAAACATGTAGTGTTAATGTAAGAAATGTGTAATCATACTAAATGATAGCCATAAACAACTGAAATAATCTGAGGGGTAATTCATATTAAGACAAAATAGTGAAAACAAAGGTCACTTATAACTCGACAAACTATGTAGAATCTCTTTTATGAAAGAGGAAACAATGAAGAAAGAGTAAATAGTGAAATGATGCACATTAACATAGCAAATCTAAAAAAAACTTAGCTTAATGAAACACCCCATATATTATTATGATGTTAGTCACTTACAACTCGACAAACTATATAGAATCTCTTTTATGAAAGAGGAAACAATGAAGAAAGAGTACATAGTGAAATGATGCAAATTAACATAGCAAATCTAAAAAAAACTTAGCTTAATGAAACACCCCATATATTAATATGATGTTAATCACTTCCAACTCGACAAACTATATAGAATCTCTTTTATGAAAGAGGAAACAATAAAAAAAGAGTACATAGTGAAATGATGCAAATTAACATAGCAAATCTAATAAAAACTTAGCTTAATGAAACACCCCATATATTAAATTAACATCTAATACATCCTAATTTATCTACAAAGCCTACTAGTGTTAAAGATGAAACACGAGGAAACATATGAGAGTCAAATAAGAAATGGTAAAATGGTTCACCTTTATATTATCCACGTCAAAGTGAAGTACTAATGGCTCGCTAATCCATAACAACCCATCACGGATTTGTTGTTAAGTGACGATTTACCCAAACGATCTCTAATGGCATTGAAATAGGTGTTGTGTTCTCTTTAGTTTGCAATTGATCCGGGAACAAAGGAAACCTTCTCTTATGTTTTCAACTACAAAAGAAAAGAATCACACGCACAACCAATAATAATGATTATTACACAAAACATTCTAGAAAGAGGAGAGATAAAAACACCAAGATTCTCCTAATTTTTGTTCATTAAAATCCACGAGTATAGAGTTAAAGGTACATTTACATACATAGTGAAGGAGATTGACCTTGAACCTCCAAGGATGGGTTCAAATATTCCATTTTTTAAACATATTCGGGATATCCCTCATTTCTCTAACAATAATCCCTACGAGACTAATCTCTACCTACAAATCTTCCAATTTGCTTATCCTAATATTATATGTATAAAATTCACTCATTACATAGCAATTTGGAAAATCAGACCCCTTCTTTGTAAATAAACTCTAACCTTTTTAGAATTCTATAGGATTTCATGACTACAGGGACACCAATTTCCTGTAATCCGCTATTTATAGCTAGACTTATGCAACCAAAGTAATTGAATGTAGTGATTCTATATAGATAGGTGATATGACTCTATGCTAAGGTATGATGGTTGATGTCTCTGTGTGATTTCTAAATTAGCATTGTGTGATTCATGCATGAGAATCTAAATATCAACTTTGGGATGAAGTTTTATGAACTAGGGTGTATGTCGTCCCCCATTTTCTTAGACACTTTGATTATGCTTAGACATTTGATTAGACATTTTGATTGAGGGTATTTTATCCATAACGACCCATCACGGATTTGTTGTTAAGTGTCAATTTACCCAAAAACACATATTTCATTAAATTTGGAAATATTCTATTACAAGGACTTCATCCACATTGAGTTTTTTTTGTAAATCTCTAAATACATATTCCATTAAATCTAGAAAAATCAACTGAAAGAACTATTCCATTAAATTTCGAAGAATTAATCCAATGAACTATTTTCTCAATTAATATTTTTTATTTATTTCAAGTAAAACTTTAGTATTCAACCATTCAAAAGGAAATATTACATCTCAATTAGAACTAGATGGGGTAGATCTAGAATTTAGAACTTCTGCTAGATTAAGTTCTTTCAAAATGAGGAAAGTCATAGCCTTTGAATCCTTACATAATTTCTATTAATATTATTTATAGTTTGTATTGGATGTTAAATTGATTAAATTATTTTATGACATAATATCAACATTGTATTTGTTACTACAACAATTATAAACATTGTCATAGTAATTATTTGTGTCTTTGTTGAGTATGTTGTTTTATTTTTGGAAGTTGGCACCACTTATAATCAAAACGAGAAAATATTTTATGACTTTAAAGTCTAAGTTTTACCCTTGGATTAGAGTAAATTATGAATTAAAATAGCAACATAATTTATTGTTGTTGTTGTTGGTAGTGGTAGTGTATTAAAAACTAAGTTGATGAATTTTTACTTTATGAATAATAGATTAACGTGATAATTTTCTTACCTATAAATTTATTTAATGATATTGATGTTAGTAAAGCCTCCCTTATTTATTAATATTAATTATTTTAAAAATCAAAATCAATTATGAACTAGAATAGCATTAGTGGAGTACACTTTGATTTTTTTCATATCTAAAAGGAAAGGGGGAAAACCAACTGAACTAATTATTGCAAGTGTTCATTATTTATTTATGCAGTATTTAAACAATGTGTTTGATTGAAAAGAGCATATTTATATTGAAAATATAGATATCTTACAATATTTATATTATGATTGAGATTTTATATCATCTATTGATTTATGTTAGGGCACAGAGGAATCGAACCACCATCGTCCTGCTTGTAATGCAGGTGCTCTTCCATTGAGCTAGCACCCTTTACAACATGAGGGGAGAGAGACTATGTTAAAAAAATAGATTACACATTTCTAATCCTCTGTGACAAATCAAAATGATGAAAGTCTTAGACTTTGATTCCTTACATAATTTCTATTAATATTATCTATAGTTTGTATTAAATGGTAAGTTGATTAAGTTTATGTAATGACATTAATATTGTATATGTTACTATGATTAAGCAATTGAGTTATAATTTGATATGGTAACTATTACATTGTTGGTGTTGACTTCCTATAGTAGTTCTAAGGTTGGCACACTTTTAGAATAACCCATTTAAAAACTATTTAATGACATAATACATATGACTCTCTATGTTTGCGAATAATCCATTTAAAAACTATTTAATGACATAATACATCTGACTATTTTTGGGACTGTTTTCTCTCATATGACTCCCTATGTTTCTGTTATAGCATTTTGACCGCTGTCACACTATGACTCTGATTTTTGGACCTTCATGTTCAGAACTATATGCTTTTTATTTGATCGGTACTTATATGTTGTTTTGATAGTACTTGATACTTGAGACTCTTGAGTCTGCTCGGGATTGCTCTTTTGTCCTGATATCTATTGCATATGTATAACTTTTGACCCTGACATGGTACTTATATGAATACATAGTGATGTGTATCTAAAAAATGTAATTTTGTTACTCAAAAGATGAAATAAAATTATGCTTTTTTTTCTAAGGAAAAAAAATACAAATGTGTTTGTTACTATAACAATTTTAATTCTCGACATAGCAAGTATTATTGTATGTGTTGAGTATCATGTTGTAATATATTAGAAGGTTGGCAACATTTTACAAGTGACAAGAAAAACTATTATATATTAAGTGTTACTATGCTAAGTTTATTATTTTAAAGGTAAAAAACAATTATACGTTAGAATAGAAATATAATTTATTTATATTAAACTATTCTTTATATTTTCTAAAAAAAATTAAGTAGATCAATTATTATATCACGAAAAATAGATTGTAGAAGATATTTTTACATATTATTATTAAAGTTATTTAATGACATTAATAATCAATGTGTGTTGCTATTATTATCTTGGGATTTCATTTAATTGAAATTATGTTAATTAATGTGTCTAGGTTGAGTTACCATAGTAAGTCTAAGTCTTTTTTGAGTATGATGTTTTATTTTTGGAAGTTGGCACCACTTAATAGTGGACAAGAGAAAATATTTTATGACTTAAAGTAAAATAGGTTTTATCTTAGTAATAATTAAAATAAATTATGAATTAGAATAGACATAATTTATTGTTGTTGTTGTTGGTGGTGGTGTATTAAAACCTAAGTTAATGAATGTTGATTATATGAATAACACATTTATGTGAGAAATTTTACCTATAAATGTATTTAATGATATACTTTGATTATCATTAATATTTATATTTGCGTATTAAAACAAAAGTCATAAATATTTGACTAGTGAATTATTAATAATTTGTGTAAGAAATTTCTTACATAATATAAAGTTATTTAACAGCATATTAATATTGTGTTGTGACTATTATTAACTTATGTAGTATTGACATTAAATGTTAATACATGGCTATTGATTTTCGGGATTAAGCTAGGTGAAATCTTTTCAAACCATAATGAATTTTACATTGTTCCCTCGACAATCATGCACAGAGTGCCCACTTGAAATGTTGGTTTGAAAAACTCACTGACAACTTAATCCAGAAAATCATTCACAATAATGACAAATTGTGAAAGCCTACACTCTGAAAATGTTACTACTTTGTCTTTGTTGAGTATAAGATATTACACTGGTACAAAGTTCGCACCACTTTAAATCCTAGAGAAGAAAATATAGTATTAATTAGAATGCAACAGAGTAGAACAATTAAATTTATATCAATTATAATAACAAATAATAGGGAAAAGTCACTTCAAAACTTATTGCAAGTGCCTTACATTTATTCATAGAGGAAGTCTAGAAGATGCTTTAAGGTTCATTATTGAATATGATTATGCACATTTGATATAGTGACAAGTTGAATTTATGTAAAATACAAATTGAAAAATTAAAATTTGAATGGTGTTATCTAATTCACATAAAGAACCATCACATGAATTACAATAGAAGTTGAACCAAAATTTTCATATTAGTAAATAACATAAAATTCCTCAAAAAAAGGCTTGAAGAGAATATTTGATAAACAACAAACATTGAAAAGTGTTTATTCTTGTATATTAATAACTTGTTCAAAGAGAAAATTACATTCATGAATCATCTCCACCTAATCTCCTTATATTCAGTGAAGCAAATCAATTACAACTTGTACACCACATTTATTTATCGTGGTCTTCCTGCAATCTTCTTTCTTATGTCAAACATGAATTAAAGCTAACATGATGTTATCACTTAATGATTGATTTTCTGGATTAAGTTATGTGAAATCTTTTCAATCCACAATGAGTTTTTCGTGGTTCCCGTAATAAGCATGGGTGGAGTGTCCACTCAAAACATTGGTCTGAAAGACGTTCACATGGTTTAATTCAGAAGATCAATCACAATGATGACAAACTGATAAAACCTACACATTCAAAATGTTAGTATTGTATTTATTGAGTATAACTTAATATACTAATACAAAGTTGGCACCACTTTAAAGTCTACAAGAGAAAATATAATTATGAATTTGAATGCAACATAGTAGTACAATTAAACTTATATCAACTATAATAACGAATAATAGGGAAAACTCACTTCAAACCTTATTGCAAGTGCCTTACATTTATTCACAAAGCAAGTCTATAAGATGTTTTAAGGTGCATTCGCATAAAGTATCATCAAATGAATTAACATTGAAGTTGAACCAAAATTTTCATATATGTCACAAATAATATAAAATTCCTCAAAAGGTGGCTTGAAGAGAATATTTTATATACTACAAACATTGACAACTTTTTCTTCATGTATATTAATTAGTCATTCAAAAAGAAAAATTGCATTCATGAATCATCTCCACCTAATCTCCTTATATTTTCTCAAGCATATCAAGTACAGCTTGAGGATGAATATTTCCATGGTTAATCATAATGACAAAGAGAGTTTATGGAATTAAATTGTGTCATCAGGTTTTGGTACCCAATATTGTTCTAAAAATTTTCCCTTGTATTTCCCTGGGCTAGGTTGTCACCAATCAATATTTACATGAAGGGTCTCATTGTCATCATCCTGGAAGATATCTGAGGTGGCTTTTTCCATCCAAATCATCTCTCTTTCATCCTCATTTTTTGATCTAACAAGCAACATCTTTCCTTTCTCAACATCAATTCTAGGATCAAATGTTGGCTTTGGCTTCTTGCACTTGGGTCCAACATATACTGGTTCATCTGTCACATTATCAAAATCCCCATCCATAATACCTGATATTGCATGGAGTGCATTACCATCAACGTTACCATTTTTCCTCATCTTGGGCCAAAAATCAGCAGAAGAAGAATCATTTTCATCCAAGGGTGTATGGTCATTGTAGATTCCATCTAATGCATCTAGAACTCTTTTCCAATAATCTAGTTTTTTATTCCGTTCCTCTGTAACAATTGATGAATTCTCATTGCCAATAGTCTATTTCCACATTTTTATGTATGATGTTATTCCTTTAGTTCTTTTAAATAAACATCATTGTCTTTGGGACGTAAGAAAGATGGCTTCCCTGTGGGTAATATAGGTTGACCTTCATCATTTATATTCCACAACTCAACTGGTTCTGACCACTCAATCTCTCTAATGGATCCTTAATACCTCATAACTGGAACATCATTGAGTACAAGAAATTGGAAGTACCGGACATTAAGATGTCCAACTAGTGCATTTTTCCCCTCCTTGATGTACCCATTAAGAAAAATTTTGACGTCATACACTTTGTCAATAAGTTTAGGTGGAAAAACCTATTTTTCTTCTATTGTGCGATATGTATCCATCATCTCAGGTAAATAATATATATCTTTACTTTTCAAGTTGGAAGACATTCTTCTGTAGGTTCCATCTATGTCTCCATGGGTGTGCCCCACAAGCAAGAACCCAACCTCAATAGTGATGAAGACACCAAGTGCAGTAAATAGTAATAGAAACATGAAAACATAACGATTCTTATTATCACTAGCTACATTGTCCAACTGTAACAACAAATGTGGAGGAAGAGGTTTAAAATCAAGATTTTGATTGTTTGAGCTTCAATTTAAAGATAGGAAAGCATCCTTGTACACTCTACATTTTGAGTAAATAGAGTTTTGAAGTAATGCATTTGAAAGTGGGTTTCTTGATCTTCCACTCTCATAAAGCAAATCACCATACATATCAAGGTGTGGGTCTTCAAGGTCCCTCAAGCACTTTGCAAGAGATTTAATGGTAAATTGTGATCCCATGTGTACAAATGGTAGGGAGAAATGATCAAAACCTCATGTGTTATGCCCATGTGTTAGCATACCTGTCAACGACAAACCCAAGTTTGTTACTACACCATATTTTGATTTGACATGTAATCTTGGGATTTAAGTCTTTGTTTTGTCCATTTTATCATGGATAATGCTCAAGTATTCCTTTGGATACCGCTCTGACATAATTTTGTGGGAATAGTAGCAATATCTTCCACACATAACAATCTTGTTACATTTCTTCAGTCTAGCTCGTGCCTTATATTCCAGCTCTTTTGTAGTCGTTGTCTTCGTCTGTGCTTTCAACATGATACATTCACTACATTTACTGAAGTTAGTGTTCTTTGAGAATGCCACATCTGGAAAATGAGTATTCCAAATCTTGCTCATTGTTGGTTGTGATATTCATGGAAAATTGATCTCTTGAAGAGCCTCATTGATCTCTTTTAACAAATAACTGTGGGTGTACGTTGATGGCAACAATCTTAAGGGAGCAAACTTTCCATCTTCTTCAACTTGTTGTGTTTGGTTCGGTGAAAAATCTGAATTATCCATTACAATTTTGTGCAATATTTCTATGGGTTCCAAAGTATGTGCACGTGGTTTGCATTTGTTGGTGTTACCATGAATTAATTTGACATGTCCTTGTTGGAAATTATGTTGGTAAGTATAGAAGGTGCTTTGAGGAATATTATGTATCTTGTACCATGCTTTCTTGCAAATAATATCTCCATTTAACCTCATGTATTTTACTTTCCTAACAATAGGAGGTAGGCCATGGCCATGGCTCTTTGACATGATTGTGTTGGAAAGGAGTGAATTCAAGACAAATTCCCTAATGCCATTTTTTTCAAGAGTTTCATACCCGTTATAGTAGTTGCAATGGATTTCATATCCACATGTTGAAGACAATCTTGTTTGCAACATTTATCCGCTCCCAAAAGTCGGATTTTTTTCTCTTCATCTCTCTGTATTTCAAAGTTTCCAACTTTTTTTGTAGCCACAACTCATTTAATCCTTTTATATGAACTCGTTTCATGCATAGCATTGAGTCTAGATATTTTTCATTATAAAGATCACCATCCCATGTGTTTAAGGGAATTGTGTCCTCTATAAGATCCCATACCGCCATTTCCTTAGGTGCCTCCTTGAAATTTTCATTCACCCTTAAAATCTTACCTTCATTGTCCACCAACTCATTTATTAGCCATCTAACCAAACAATCTATAGACTTATTCCGAATCCTACATCTTTCACAATTTCTTTCTATTTCTTCCACAAAAACACTGAATTCCTTTCCACATAACATTTCACCCTCAACCATGTCATCCTCACGAACATTAACTATGATCCCTTTGGCAATGCACATGCTTGTTCATGTGCATTCATGTGTAAGAGAAACCTTTTTACATGTTAATGTAAGCCTATTTCGGGGAGTATTTACTGGATGATCATGACAATGAGGTTCCAAATATGATTCTGGCCAAATCTAATAAGATCCCAATGCACCCCTAGAGTATTCTCAAATCCAGTTGGATGTGGCAAAAGAGCATCATGTTTTAACACCTTCTCAACGTTAACCACTATGGATCCTCTATTTACCATCCTTCCATGAACCTTATGACCAATCTTTGTATTGAATATGGAGCCTTCACCCACCTTCACTCCACATTGCAAAATATCTACCTTGTCTCCAATAGAAAATGTAGAAGAAACCTTTTCACATATACAACAAATTAAACAAAATTTGTATTTGCTCAAAAATAACAAGCAGTGTACTATCAAAAACACTTAACATGTGCTTCAAGATTTTGATTTACCTTTGTTATGCCTCAAATTTATGATCTTCCATGGATGTAAGTCTCCTTCATCAACATCTTCCACAATCAAATGTTGTTCAATGACATCAATTATAAAAACCATAACATATCCTACATTAAGCCTTTCTCCACCATAATGAGTTGTAGTCTCTGTAGATTCAACCCTTCCTAGTCCAATAAATTGACCATTAATTAGGAGGTCAACATAGTCCCCTCTTGTCAAAATTATATTTTCCATTGTAACTCCTCCCAATTTATGTTACACATTTGAATTGTAATTTGTAATTAACATTAAACCATATAAAGTGTATGTTCAAAAAAGTAATATAGCTGCAATAATTCAAAACAATAGGGTATCCCTTTTGTATGCCATAAAACATTGTTCCCCTACATCTTGTGCGCGCTAGAAAAATGGAATTTACATATGAATTACATAAAATATATATGAAGAGATAACAATAAGAGATCCAAGAAGTATTAGAGAATTACAGATATCAACTCAGACAAAACCACCAAATTCCTATTTGACTTTGGACATGGCACTTATATTATTGATGTATGTGTATGAATGCACTGAAAATCTAGCTAGAGTTAGATTTTGTTCTTAAAGTGTTGCACGATGAATGAAAGTTAATGTGTTAGTTTTCATAATGTAGTTTTTCATCTAGCAGAACCACGTTGTCATCAATCACATTACACCATGATGGAAATCTAGTTGGAGTTAGCTTTCATTCATAAAACATTGCATGGTGACTAAAAAATAATCTTGTTAGTTTTCAGAAGGTAGTTTTCCATCTAACACAACCACATTGTCATCAAATACATTACACCATAACATAAATCTAGTGGAGTTAACTTCCTTCTAACAACATGGCATGGTGAGTGAAACCTAACGTGCGATAGCTTTCATAATGAAGTTTTCCATCTAACACAACTGCATTGTCATCAATCACATTGCACCATGATGGAAATCTAGATGGAGTTAGTTTTTGTTCTTAAAACATTGCACGGTTAGTAAAAGCTAAAGTGTGTTACTTTTCATAAGGTTGTTTTTCATCTGAAAACTACATTGTTATCAATCACATCGCACCATGATGGAAATCTAGTTACAATTAGCTTTCATTCTTAAAACATTGCACCGTGAGTGAAAGGTAATGTGTGTTGGTTTTCATAATGCAGTTTTAAATCTAACACAACCACATTGTCATCAATCACATTGCACCATGGTGGAAATCTAGCTAGAGTTGGCTTTCGTTCTTAAAACATTGCACGGTGAGTGAAAGCTAATGTGTGTTAGTTTTCATAAGGTATCTTTCTATCTAAAATAGCCACATTGTCATCAAATATATCACACCATGATGGAAACCTAGTTGGAGTTAGCTTTCATTTTAACAACATGGCACGATGAGAGAAAGCTAATATGTGTTAGCTTTCATAAGGTAGTTTTTCATCTACTACAACCACATTTTCACCAATCACATTGCACCGCAATGGAGATCTAGTTGGAGCTAGATTTTGTCCTTAAATTGTTGCACAATGAGCGAAATCTAATGTGTGTTATTTTTCATAATGTAGTTTTTCATTTAGCACAACCACATTGTCATCAACCACAATTCACCATGATGGAAATCTATTTGGAGATAGCTTTCGTTCTTAAGACATTGCACGGTGAGTAAAAGCTAATGTGTGTTTAGTTTTCCATCTAACATGACCACATTGTCCTCAAATACATTACGCTGTGATGGAAATCTATCTTGAGTTAGCTTTCCTTCTAACATGACATGATGAGTAAAAGCTAATGTGTGTTAGTTCATTGCACCATGATGGAAAACTAGTTGGAGTTAGCTTTTATTCTTAAAAAATTGCGCGTTGAGTGAAAATTAATGTGTGTTAGTTTCCATAAGATAGTTTTCTATCTAAAACAGTCACATTGTCATCAAATTTAATGTGTGTTAGCTTCTATTCTTAAAGTATTGTACGATGAGTGAAAGCTAATGTGTGTTAGCTCATTGCACCAAGATGGAATTCTACCTAAAGTTAGCTTTTGTTTTTAAAACATTGCATGGTGAGTGAAAATTAATGTGTGTTGGAATTCATAAGGTAGCTTCCTATCTAAAAGAGTCCCATTGTCACCAAATACATAACACCATGACGAAAATCTAGCTGAAGTTAGTTTTAGTCCTTAAATCATTGCACGATGAGTGAAATCTAATGTTTTAGCTTTCATAATGTAGTTTCCATCTAACACAACCACATTGTCATCAATCACAATGCACCATGATGGAAATCTAGTTGGAGTTAGCTTTCATAAGATAGTTTTCCATCTAACACAACCACATTGTCATCAAATACATTACACCGTGATGGAAATCTAGTTGGAGTTAGCTTTCCTCCTAACAACATGGCACGATGAGTGAAATCTCATGTGTATTAGTTCATTACACCATGATGAAAATCTAGCTGAAATTAGTTTTCTATCTAACACAACCACATTGTCACATTGCACCATGATGGAAATCTAGTTGGAGTTAGCTTTGAACCTTAAATAGTTGCACGACGAGTGAAATCTAATGTGTGTTAGCTTTCATAATATAGTTTTTCATTTAGCACAAACACATTGACATCAATCAAAATGAACTATGTTGAAAATCTAGCTAGAGTTAGCTTTCATTCTTAAAACGTTGCATGGTGAGTAATAACTAATGTGTGATAGCTTTCGTAAGGTAGTTTTCCATCTAATACAGCCACATTGTCATCAAATGCATTACACCATGATGCAAATCTAGCTCGAATTAGTTTTCCTTCTAACAACATGGCACAATGAGTGAAAGCTAATGTGTGTTAGCTTTCATAAGATAGTTTTTTATCTAACACAACCACATCGTCATCGATCATATTGCTCTGTGATGGAAATCTAGCTGGAGTTATCTTCCATCCTTAAATCATTGCACGGTGAGTGAAATATAATGTGTGTTAGCTTTCATAATGTAGTTTTCCACCTAGCACAACCACATTGTCATCAATCACAATGCACCATGATGAAAATATATCTAGAGTTAGATTTGGTTCTTAAAACATTACATGCTAAGTAAAGCTAATGTTTGTTAACTTTCATAAGGTAGTTTTCCATTTAACACGGCCACACTGTTATAAAATACATTACATCGTGGTGGAAATCTAGCTGGAGTTAGCTTTTCTTCTAACAACATGGCACTATAAAAGAAAGCTTATGTGTGTTAGCTCATTACACCATGATGGAAATATAGTTGTAGTTAGCTTTCATTTTAAAAAGATGGCACGATGAGTGAAAGCTAATGTGTGTTAATTTTCATAAGGTAGTTTTCCATGTAACATAACCACATTGTCATCAATCACATTGCACCGTATTGAAAATCTAGCTAGAGTTAGCTTTCGTCCTTAAATCGTTGCACGGTGAGTGAAATCTAATGTGTGTAAGCTTTCATAGTGTAGTTTTCCATCTAGCACAACCACATTGTCATCAATCACAATGCACCATAATAGAAATCTAGCTAGAGGTAACTTTCCTTCTTAAAACATTACATGGTGAGTAAAGCTAATTTTTATTAGCTTTCATAAGGTAGTTTTCCATCTAACACAATCGCATTGTCATCAAATACATTACACCATTATGGAAATCTAGCTAGAGTTAACTTTCCTTCTAACAACATGGCACTATAAGGGAAAGATTATGTGTGTTAGCTCATTACACCATGATGAAAATCTAACTGGAGTTATCTTTCATTTTAACAACATGGCACGATGAGTGAAAGTGAATGTGTGTTAGCTTTCATAAGGTAGTTTTCCATGTAACACAACCACATTGTCATCAATCATATTGCGTTGTGTTGAAAATCTAGCTGAAGTTAGCTTTCATCCTTAAATCAGTGCATGGCGAGTGAAATCTAATGTGTGGAAGCTTTCATAGAGTAGTTTTCCATCTAGCACAACCACATTATGATCAATCACAATGCACCATGATGAAAGTATAGCCAGATTTACTTTTCGTTCTTAAAACATTGCACAGTGAGTAAAAACCAATCTGTATTAGCATTCATAAGGTAGTTTTCCATCTAACACAGCCACAATGTCATCAAATACATTACACCATGATGGAAATCTAGCTGGAGTTAGCTTTTTTTCTAACTACATGGCATATGAGTGAAAGCTTATGTGTGTTAGCTCATTACACCGTGATGAAAATCTAGCTAGAGATAGTTTTCCTTTTAACAGCATGGCACGATGAGTGAATGCTAATGTGTGTTAGCTTTCATAGGGTAGTTTTGAATCTACCAAAACCACATTATCATGAATCATGTTGCACCGTGATGAAAATCTAGTTGGAGTAGATTTCGTACCCAAATCGTTGTATGGTGAGTGACAAGATGTTGGAAGAAAGGTCTGATTTTAGAATTTTGGAGAATGAACTTGTTTTACTTCTCTTTGTTACACTAAGATACCTTTGTTCAGAGTCAAGAGCAACAGAAGTGTCATTTTTAGAGTTATCAAAAAATATCACATTTCGCAATTTTAAAATAATTTGGAAAAGCTTCTTGAAATAGTTTTCCATCTAGCACAACCACATCGTCATCTATCATGTCTCATCATGATGGAAATCTAGTTGGAGTTAGCTTTCATCCTTACATCATTGCATGATGAGTGAAATCTAATATGGGTTAGCTTTCATAATGTAGTTTTTCATCTAGCACAACCACATTGTCATCAATCACAATGCACCAGATGGAAATCTAGCTAGAGTTAGCTTTCATTCTTAAAACATTGCATGATGAGTAAAGCTAATGTCTGTTAGCTTTCATAAAGTAGTTTTCCATCTAACACACCCACATTGTTATCAAATACATTACACAATGATGGAAATCTAGTTGGAGTTAGCTTTATTTCTAACAACATGGAACTATAAGGGAAAGCTTATGTGTGTTAGTTCATTACACCATGACGGAAATATAACTAGAGTTAGTTTTTATTTTAACAACATGGCCCGATGAGTGAAAGCTAATGTGTGTTAGCTTTCATACAGTAGTTTTCCATCTAACACAACCACATTGTCATCAATCACATTGCGTTGTGTTGAAAATCTAGCTGAAGTTAGCTTTCATCCTTAAATCGTTGCACTGTGAGTGAAATCTAATGTGTGTAAGCTTTCATAGTGTAGTTTTCCATCTAGCACAACCACATTGTCATCAATCATAGTGCACCATGATGGAAACCTAGCTGGAGTTAGCTTTCATTCTTAAAACATTGCACGGTGAGTAAAAGCTAATGTGTGTTAGCTTTCATAAAGTAGTTTTTCATCTAACACTGCCACATTGTCATCAAATACATTACACCATGATGGAAATCTAGCTAGAGTTAGCTTTCCTTCTAACATGACATTATGAGTGAAACCTTATGTGTGTTAGCTCACTACACCATTATGAAAATCTAGTTGGAGTTAGCTTTCTTTTTAACAACATGGCACGATGAGTGAAAGCTAATTTGTGTTAGTTTTCATAAGGTAGTTTTATATCTAACACAATCACATTGTCAAATTGCATCGTGATGAAAATCTAGCTGGAGTTAGTTTTCGTTCTTAAAATGTTGTACGGTAAATAATAGCTAATGTGTGTTAGCTTTCATAAGGTAGTTTTCCATCTAACACAGCTACATTGTCATCAAATACATTACACCATAATGCAAATATAGTTGGAGTTAGCTTTCCTTCTAACAACATGCCATGATGAGTGAAAGCCAATGTGTGTTAGCTTTCATAAGGTAGTTTTCCATCTAACACAACCACATCATCATCGATCACATTGCACCATGATGGAAATCTAGCTGGAGTTAGATTTCGTCATTAAATCATTGCACGATGAATGAAATCTAATGTCTGTTAGCTTTCATAATGTAGTTTTCCATCTAGCACAACCACATTATCATCAATCACAATGCACTATGATGGAAATCTAGCTAGAGTTAGCTTTGGTTTTTTAAATATTGCACAGTCGGTAAAGCCAATGTCTCTTAGCTTTCATAAGGTAGTTTTCCATCTAACAAAGCCACATTATTATCAAATACATTACACCATGATGAAAATCTAGCTGGAGTTAGCTTTCCTTCTAAGAACATGGCACTATAAGGGAAAGCTTATGTGTGTTAGCTCATTACACCATGATGGAAATCTAGCTGGATTTAACTTTCCTTTTAACAACATGGCACGATGAGTGAAAGCTAACGTGTGTTAGTTTTCATAAGGTAGTTTTCCATTTAACCCAACCACATTGTCATCAAGCACATTGCACTGTGTTGGAAGTCTAGCTAGAGTTAGCTTTAATCCTTAAATCGTTGCATGGTGAGTGAAATCTAATGTATGTAAGCTTTCATAGTGTGTTTTTCCATCTAGCACAACAACATTGTCATCAATCACAAAGCACCATGATGGAAATCTAGCTGGAGTTAGGTTTCATTCTTAAAACATTGCACGATGAGTAAAGCTAATGTTTGTTAGCCTTCATAAGGTAGTTTTCCATCTAACACGGTGACATTGTCATCAAATACATTACACCGTGATGGAAATCTAGCTTGAGTTAGCTTTCCTTCTAACAGCATGGCACTATAAGGGAAATCTTATGTATGTTAACTCATTACATCTTAATGGAAATCTAGCTGGAGTTAGCTTTCATTTTAACAACATGCCACGATGAGGCATACTTTAGACATGTAATAAATGCTTGCGTAGAGGCCTTATAATAGAGTGATGTAATCATCAATTAAGACTATAGTCATTTAAAGATTAGGCATTTGGGATTTGCATAACGTAATCCTCTCCTCCTACAATGTAATTAGACAATGCATCACCAAATAAAAAAGAAATCTAATCTGTCTTATTCTTTTGAGCACTCTTGTCTATAATCTTGTGTGTGTATATCCAACAATGATTACTGACCAAAAGTACACCATCTGCAAGGTTTCAAATTCTCTCAAAATTAAAAACATGCTTAGAAAGGGTGCCAAAGTAGCTTGAAAAGCCCTTTCAAACTCAATTGGTAAAGGCCCAGATTTTACACGAAATAATTAGAAACCTCTTGACCCAAATTTTATAAAGCAAAAATACTCAAAACCGCAATGAAGTGATCGAAAAAATGTTGATGTGGAAAAATCCTTCAGAGGAAAAAGAGCATCGCAAACTCATCCATATAATTTGAACAAACGCATGACAGATACAATATGCTAGTCATAAAATCAATGCTAGCTAACTTGAAAAGCTAGAACTATGTGTGTTTCTAATGTTAACGAGGTCCAATTTTTTTATGTAAACCAATGAACAATAGCAGCATCAGTGAATTGTGAGATATACAATAAAAGGTGTCCAGTCATATATATCAACAAGCAACAATGAAAGCACATGTAAGGGATTAAGTTCCCGAAAAGCTTTACAACTGAGGAAGAAAACTAACCCCAAAAATAATTGTCTTGAGAACCTTTTGGAACCCCACAGGCCTGCCCTCACTTTTAAAAGTTGCTCACCATTTGTCTGGCTTAAGTATATTTCTTCCCTACAACATAATAGTAAGGAAAAATCCATACTCAGAAATGTATTTCCTTGCACTAAACAACTGTCAATGAAGACAATTCCCAGAATAGAGAGTTTACTAGATAAGAGGAAAGACAAATCTTGAACTTTAATGGAGAAAATGCCAAGTACTCTAAAGCAGCCAGCAGAAAGGAATACATAGTAGTCTTCAGAAGAAAGAAAAGAAAATCTGACTTTTATAGACTGATATGTAAGAAAAGAAAAGCTGACTTTTATAGATTGGTATAAACTATACATAATGCAAAAAAAATTGGAACCAGCAGCCACCCATCTTGGCTACTGGGAATCTTTTCTGTAAAAGTATCCCTCGTTGGGGTTGAGGCCTGAGTTGTTTATCATACTCAGCAGCAAATAAAATAAAGAGATATTTCTCAAGGAAGATACCCATAGGATAGGCACTTCTTAGAGAAACAACCTGGCTAGCAGATAAAATTCTTTGTTTAAATGAGAAAAAATTGCATAGCCAATGGCCAACTTGGATGTCCCTATCCTGAAAGAAAGCACATTATAAGGAACGCTAGTGCAGAGTTCAAGCAAAGACAAATTGGTCATAGAAAGTCAAGGTGATAAGGCTTTGCCTTTAGCTTGAACATCAAACTATTCACTTCATTGAAATTTGAAAAAACTAAATTCTTAATGCCTTCTATGTCAAAATAGTTAATATATCCTCAAGCACCAAGGGTTAGCTCAATCAATTGGTGCCACTGTTACCAAGACATTTCCAGTAATTCGGAGTGCTATGCAGGTCCCTGGTTTGATTCCCATGGGGTTAGGCGCACCAAGTCTATGCCAATTGCTTTACACTGGGTACCATCCTCAAAATGGAGGGGAGTGCCCAAAAGTTTCCCAAAGAGTTATTTCCAAGGAAAAGAAAGTAAAAATAACCTCAGCTTTATGCATTTAGGTGATTCGACTAAGGTTACTAAAAGACCTGAATGCAGTCATGCCATCCAACATCTCTAAGAATTTTGCAAATAGGGACCATCAATGTTTATTAAGAAAAATAACTAAAAAGCAAAACAGATTAGGAAGACTATGTTGAAGAGAACAAAATATGATGGCATTTGGCATGAACACACTAGTTGTTGAAAGTGACTGGAATCTGATGCAGCACATAGATGGCCAGCAATAGATTATATCTACGTGTGTCAAGCACTACAGAAGTAAAGTAAATATGTGAGAAGATCCCAACATTTTCTTTATCTGTGCATGTGGTTAAATATGCTAAATTTCATGTTTAAAGATAAACATTGATCTCAATGAAGAAGCTGCAGGCTAAATGGAGTAAGAGCGCATTCCAGTGAAATAAGATAACCCTTAAATTTTGATTGGTGCTTGAAACTGCATGAACTGATGAATAACACCTGCAAGTTTCAAACACATGCTAACTGCTTGGGTCCCCATTTTACTGCCATTGAAAAAAGACAGATCACCTTGCACTGGATAGACTTTGAACTGTACATATTTCTTTATTGGCTAAGATATGATCTAGGCTGATTTTTGTAATAATAACTTGAAAATCTGTTTTGAAAAGGTCACTATAATATATATATATATATATAAAGAGAGAGAGAGAGAGAGACTAGCGGGTAATGCTACTACTTTGGAATTACACCCGCATTCATCAAGAGGTAGTCCAACCACCTTCTCACGCTCCTATTCGTGTGGCAATAATCACCGTCTGGCTCCACTATATTCTGCAAGCTTACATCATATGGAATTTATGTAGGTTTGGAATGTGTGTCGAATCATCGATTATCCCTTTCCTTTGCCAAGGGGAAGGTAATTTACATTAATCTATAGTAATAGAATGTAACCACTATAGATCAATCATAGTTACTGTACCAAAATTCTGAAGACTATTTCTGCCAATGTAGATATGGCATGCTCAATTCTCGTATAACCATGTGGGCAGTATAAGATTAAAACTAGTGTTTCACCAAGTACCTGGGACGCAGGGGTGTGGGAGCGGGGAAACACACATTGGGGACGTGTAGAGACACCCCAAAATTTTGGGGTATTTTGGGGGACGAGGGGGCATGAAGGCGTCGGGGTCCCTAACATAGGGGGTCGATCTCTAAAATTACAAAAAAAAAAGAAAAATAATAAAAATATGAACCCCAACATATAAACATATCAATTCTTCATCCCATCACCATTTGCATACTAGCATGCTTATGTTCCTGAAGAGTTTAGTGTAATTTAATGTAATCATTATAGCCAAGCATATCATATCGATGTTTGTTTCTTTTTATTTGTTTCTATTTCGTTTTAAAATGACCCATTAGTGTAAAAGCCTAAAATTTAAGATGAACCATTTCTTTTTTAAGTAAAAGAATTTAAAAAATTGAGGGCAGTCAGGGCCTCTCAGAGCCCCTCATTTTCAGGAGGGGGCGTGTGGGAGCCCCCCAATCTGGGAAACTCCTAGACTTGCGTTTCCCCATGCTTCGTAGAAAGGAGGGCGCTGGGAAACGTTTTCCATGGAGCCCTCGAGCCCCTGAGGCATGGGAAGCGTAGGGGGTGAGCCCCCAACCCTGGGAGGCGCATCCCCGTGGAACACTGATTAGAACTTTTATCTAAAGCATTGAAGTCGGGAATTAACCCCATCATTTATTTCCATTCACTTAGCACTCTACTTAAAAAATGCTATGCCCTTATAACAGACTGTAAACATATAAAAGGAAGCCCTCAACACTTACAACTTGGCCTATCCTAGACTAGTAAGCCTCCTCTACAAACCTAGAAGACTAAAACTCAAACACAAATCCTATAAATCCCTTTCCCAAGTCATCTCATCCTCTTGACCTGTCAGAGAAAGTGACTATAATTTTATAGAAGGGCAGGCATTTGATGTCATTTTATTATCCTATCTCAAAACTACAACACTACCCTATTCCCTTCACAATCTAACTCCCTAACGCAGGACCTAGAACCCCCTCAACGTCATACCTTAAGGGAACATACACATCCAAAGAGGACTGTTTATCTTGCAAACATTTCCAGCCCTATACAGTTGGGATCTATCACTTATTCATTTAATCATACCCACATAAAGAAGCTCTTGCACTTAGCTTAATTCTCAATAGTTTTTCAAGAGATGGAATCTACATTTTGGGCATGATTGAGTGACATTTTCTATTTGGCTGGAAATTGCATGTTATTGGACAGTCATAGAGAATTTACATTTGTTGGAACTTACTTTGACTTTGACAGTCCATTTGTTGTGATAATATTGAGCTTCAAAACAATTGGTTGATACTTGTCCATAAATACTAAAGTGTCTTGTCCTATTGCAAACTGAAATTTGTTTTGGGACAGCCATTTAGGCCATTAATTTGACTAGAAAATTCATATTCTTACTGTGTACTTGTCAAGCTATAAATCATATTTTTCCCTCACAAAGTCTTATTATAGGCTTGCATTTGAGGGCTAAATATCCACAAGGTACAACCCTTCGGTTTGAGTAAAATAGCCTTTGAAGTAATCTACAGGATCCAATCTTGATCCTTGAAGCATTCAATAAAAATAAAATCACTATAGTCTGCCAATCAATGTCACTCATCTACCTAAGCACTCAAAAAAAAAATTAAAGGATGACAGAGATGTAATCACATATAGAGACCATAAAAATGAGATAAAATTAATTTGATGTAAGAATGACTTTGGCAGGGTAGGCAGGTCTTGTTATAGAAATCCTTTCATATTTGAGAATTCAGGGCCAATTACATCATGTACTAATATTCCTTTGCATATATAGAAATACTGTAATAATTCACATAAAAACCTCATAATTGAGACCTTGACAAAAACCCTGCCCAAATATCTGAGCTTAATACATCCACAAAAAATGTCTATTTCTCAAAAAATGACTGTAAATGGAAGTACTTTGATGTCTATTTCTCAAAAAAGATTGGACCTAGATAGTATGGTCCTTATAAGGTTCTAGCAAGGGTGGGCCAAGTTGCATATATTCTTGAAATGTGAGGGTCACAAGTGCATATCACCTTTTATGTCTCATGCTTGAAGAAGATGGTAGGGAAAAATGTTAAAATTTCAAATATCTTACCTCCCATAGAGAGAGAAAACAAGCCAAGAACAAGTGCAGTAGAGAGAAAGTTAGACACAAAAGAATACAGATGGCCTTAGGCAAATCATTTGTATTAAAAACAAATGAATCACTTGATTGATAAAATACAAATGAGAGTTGGGTAATTATACACAACTTGAGAGTAGGTGCATTGCCTAATAGGATTTTTGAGCCTATGATTTTAAAGTCAGCCTTGGACAAACATATAAATATAATAATGGCACAATATAAGGTCAACCATGGGAAAAAGTGAAGATTCAACCTATTTTCAACACCCTCCCTTAATTTTAACAAGAGACCACCAAGAGAAGACATTACACACATCCCTCTTAACAATGAACAAGGGCCATGTCAAGAAGACATATCATCCCCCCTAAATGCCATATCTCTCTTTCAAATCAATGGAATATCATCAACAAGCATATCATCAACCTCGGTGAGAAGAGCCATGGTGGAGGAGGCTTCTAATCATTTTCTACTTTGCTCTTTGGTGCAAGGCCTTGACCTAGATAGAGGAAGAGGAGTTGGATTAGATGGATCAATCAAAAAGTCTCCTTCATTATCATTGAACTGCTCAACTACTAGATGAGTGCTAGAAGGAGCATTCAATAATGGAGAAGTGGAGCCAAGGAAGTCATAAATAAGGTCCTCGCCACCATCATTTTTCTATCTAGTCATTATAAGAAGAGTGATTGACGAAATACTCGTACGCTTAATAGTATGACCAACATCGTAATGTGAAGGAGAAAAAATCCATTTAAACATGTTGGGAATCATCTATAAGAGAGTCATCTGTAAGAATGAACCAAAAAGATGCTACCAAAACGTGAGTGGGAACTTCATAAAAAATAGCATCTCTATGTTCAATCACCTTGTGAGTGGAAGGATAATATAGATAATATGCCTTGGAAACTTCATTGTAGCCCACCACAACGTAGCAATGATTGTTAGGTTTCAATTTGTTTCTCTTTTCACAAGCAATATGGGCCCGTGCATTCAATCCAAAAACCCTAAATGTGAAACTAAAGGTTTGTTTCCAAGAAATTTCTCACATGGAGTCACACCATGGCAAAGGATTTGAACGATGGAAATAGCGAGCCAAACCTATAAATATAATTATGATACAATATAAGGTTAATCTTGACTAAACGTGAAGATTACACTGCAAGTGTTTGTACCTTTGTAAGTGTTCTCATCCAAGGTGCACTTGTCAGTTCAGCAAGCACCTCTAAAGGTGTCCAAGACTTGAGCACATGCAGAGAAGGTGCAGTGGCAGGTCACATCAGTTTGTACAACAGCTTTAATGACAACATAAGTGTAGTTGTAGGAAAGCACAAAGAACAATTCATCAAGGGAAGGGGAAGTTCACATCGTTGCATCAAAAGTACCACAAGAATCCATAACAGTAGAGCAGTTACAGGCACGTGTGATGGAGATACAATTCGTACAGTGGCCAGCATTTGGGAGGGTGAGCTCATCAATCCTCAACCCAGCAGTGTGGTGCATTGATTGTGAAGGAGAGATCAATATTATGTAAGGGACTACAGTTCTTTATTTAGCAATCTAGAATTAACAAGTGGCTTTCATTAGTTGCATTTCTAGTTTGAGAAAGGCAAGTTCCAAAAGCAACATCACTTTTCTATTTGTAAGACACTGTTCAGATTTAGAACAATTCTAATTTTAGGTTTGCTTTTATAGTTTAAGAAGGCAGCACATGGGTATTGACTAGTCTAAGGAAAGGGTGCATATCCCAAGGAGGGTCTTTCTCCTTGATTGGATCGCACTAGTAATTAATTAATGAGAAATGTAGTTAAGGAATTTAAATGCAGGATACATCCCCATACTTGTCTTTCTTAATTAATGTATCCAGATTCCAAAACTATCAACGTGCCTATAGATTAATATCAATGAGAGCAAAGAATCTTTTGAATATCAAGAGCAGATCCTTATGGCCCTCTTTGCACTTCCAGAAAGCAAATCACAGAAAGCAAATCACATGGCAATGACTTTCCTCATTTGTGCTGTGGGTAGACTGCTTAAGAAAGAGTGCCTTACTGCTTAGGATACTTGCATATATATATGTTTTTCTTTTCCTCTCTACGTGAGTGAGACTCTGCATCTCTTCAACTTGCCCTAAGTTCCATAGAAGTTAGTTAAAATACTTGGTTAGACAAGAAAGATGACAACTTTCTTATGATACTAGCATCTCTACATTTTAACATACAATGATATCACATATCTACATTTCACTTTGCCATTGTATTATCGAGACCTAGTCTCGACCTTATACCTTTTATTTTTTTTCCACTTGGGTATGGGTATAGTCACAAAGCCAAGCACAAGACCATGCTTTAATTAGATTTTGATTTGACTTCCATGTTAATATGCAAGAACAGATTCTATGATTTCAGCTTTCTATTCTTTGAATGCAGATGCAATTCCAGAATGAAACACATCTCTAATGTTTGAACAAACAGAAACATCAATGTTCCCAACTCGGTGTGTAATAAATTTGAATAAAGAATCAATCAAACATTCAAATTTAGGCAAATCCAAACACTACAGAATACCAAATTTGAAATAACAAAGCCTCAAGCTGAAACCAACCTAGCAATTGGAAGTCATTAGACACTAAATAGTGGATTAAGACTGGAGTATTAATAAGCATTTCTAATGAAGACCAGAGATGATAGTATACAGGAAAATCTGTGCTGGCAGCTTTCTAGACTCTAAATTAAATAAGATAAATTTATTCATATTGGTCAGCCTCACCCTTTTGTGCAAAATAAGCCTTGATAGGAGGTGTGATGATTGAATTGACTTGCCTTGAAGATAAATTTGAAACATCTTGCTTCTTTGGAGAAGGCAGCACTGGTGTAGTCATGCTCTATAGCTTTTGTTCCAGGATGGATATCATGCAGCATATCCATAACATGGACTCAAGGAATACTAGGTCAAAGCTACCAGTACCATTTTAGCATGTGGGACTTGTATCTTTAATATTTCACCCTTGTCTTGGATAATAACAAGATATTTTCATGTCTTGAAACTATAGCATTGAAAGTAGATATAAGCTATGAAAAATTCTAGGAAAGCCCTAAAAAAACATGGAAGGAGGGCGTTAAAACTAAAAGTAGTTTATAGCTGTTCCGTATGCATGCCCGGAAAGCATGAAAAAACTTAGGCAGATTTTTTTCCAAGTATATTCCATGGAACCAATCAAAGAAGTATTAGTATCTATAGCTTACGTTGATTAAGTAGTTTATCTAGCAAAAGAAACTGTTCTTGAGCATATGAATAACATTGGCTCGAGGAAGACTAGGCCAGAACTGCCAGTACACTCTCAGTATGTGGGACTTGTATATTTGATATTTTACACTTAATAGGTCATGGCTCTCCAACCGGAACTGGATTTTCATCTGCTATGTCGGGACTCTGCATAAGGAACTGCATCCAACAGTATGGCCAGACCAATGGTTAAAATTGTCAACTGGATCTATATATGGATAGGGCACTAGCGCAAGCTCTTGAATAGCAAGGGGTGATGTAGGCTCTCTAACTGGTCATTTGACTAGATCAACCTGGGTAATTTGTACTGAGTAACCTGAAATTGGTTCCAGTTCATTGACTCGGTCAATTCAATCTCGATGTTGTAGATCATAAAGTGCTTCCTTCGTGCCGTACTTGCCAATACCAAATTCTTAGCTCACCATGAACCGCCATCAAATCCAAAATGAAACCTTCATGCCAAGACAATCCGTGTAGATCGATCGTTGAGTCAATTCTCCTAGTTGGCCATCGACTGTCGATTGACTGTCACTAGGGAAAGAACCTACAGGCCTTTCCTGCAAGCGAGTGAACCTTATTCTACTGTTCGTTCCTAGTATCCATCCATGGCCTCAGATTCAGTCAGGGCAGGCACAAATAAGTAAAGAAAGGTCCAATCCCACGATAGGGTAGGGGGTTTATAGCTAAATACCAACTATTTCTCATCACGTTTGCTTCTTTTGTACGATCCGATGGCATGCGCTCCCAGATCTGCTCTTGTCTTGGCACATCCCTTGGTGATGATATTAATGCTTATATATTAATGACCCACCAGATCTCACATGGGCAAGTTCAATGATATGCGGGTATCATATCATTTCTCTCCTACTTCCTATTAGACAAATCGTCTTGGATGATAACGAGTTATTTCATATCTCAAAATTATAGAATTCGCTCTTGACCACCTATTCATGGAAGCTGTTTATCAAATTGAAATATATTTCAAGCAATGCACATACTAGCCTTTGGCATCAAAATTAACTTGGATAATAGAAAACTTGTTGCCAAATACAACCCTTTGGCACCAAATTCAGCTTAGATGATAGAAAACATACAGCTCTAGACGATGAAATCCCACGAATAAGCCGACGAATGGCATGTCTCATAGTCGGAGCATCTTTAGCAGCTTCTAGCTTTAAATCTCCATCATCGTTTCCCTCAGTGCCGCTTTGCTCATAAACCTTCTGGACTTCCTGTAGCTCCTTAACTAAAGTTAATGTAGCAGCTGCCCTAATCCTGGCATCTGCAGAGGAGAGATTTCTAAACACATCCATGTGTAACTCTGGTTGAACAGGGCCAGTGTCTTTCCTGTGTGGAGGGTTACTATGATCAAACCCAGGTTCATTGGGGTCTGAAATAAATAACCGATTCATTAGGGTTTCTAATGCAAATCTCTGATCCTTTAGGGTTTGTGTAGTACCACTCTGATTCATTAGGGTTTCTATAATGAAATCCACCTCCAGCAGAGTCTGCATAGCCTTTTTCCTCATTTTGAACAGCGTTCAATGGATTTTCATCCAAATAAAGGCTTTCCTTTTCAGTTTTCTTCTTTTCTTACTAGTAGACATTTCAACTTCCATGGCATCTTCCATTTCTTTTTTCTTCTTTTTCTCCTCTATAACATTATGGTCGCCATTTTCTTTGCAGGTCAAGTCCATTTTCCTGGTTTTCTTCTCCTTCAGCTTCCTCTCAGACTCCAAATCGCAGTTTTTTGGTTAATTTCTTCGTTTCTTCCACTATTTCCAGTTGACAGCTCCTCGCCCTAATCGGCTAAGGCCTGTAACTCTGAAATTCTCATCTAAAATTTCCACCAAAATAACTGATTGTAATGTGGAATAAAAACTCTCAAAAGCTCAGGTTAAAGAGGAGATGGAGTTAAGGGGCTTCTGAAGCTCGTTGCACAATATCCAAAAGGCAATTGCAGAAACAAACGCTTGCAAAGCCTAGACTGTAGAGATGCTATACTTGACAACAATTAGCTTTGAAAACCTGGAAAAATTAAAGTGTGCAATCCGATGCCCTTGATATTGATATTATTATTATTTTTATGGTTATATTATTATTATTTATTGCATTATTATTTTTATTGTTATATTATTGTTATTTATTATGGTTATATTATTATTATTTATTGCATTATTATTTTTATTGTTATATTATTATTATTTATTGCATTAATACATGTCATGAATATATATGACAAATTAAAATTATGGATAATAATGTATATTGTATATTAATGGAATTTTGAAAGGAAAATACCAATATGGAGGAGAAAAGAGTATAAAAAGAATAATTGTCTTGAAAACATGTATCAAAATGGAAATGGATAAGAATATTTTTAATTAGTGTATTGCAAGATAAATATGTGAGATGATTGTTTTTGTTGTATATGGAAATGTTGAGGATTAAAGACCTTAGAAATAAGTTTACTATAAGGACCATGCAAATATATGTAAATGTAAACACAATTTGCAAAGAAGCAAGAAGGCAATTGTTCTGAAGGAAGGGAAACTACATTGTAAAATAGTTGCAACATAGCCTTCATTTAATTTCTTGTTTGTTATGTTTATGGGAAATATTTAAAACAATCAAGAAGCACACAAATATTTGCAACATAACTTGATTACCATAGATGAGAAAAAATTATGTGATCTGCAGATTATCACAGTTTATATCATTCTTTAGAGTCATTTGTCTAAGCATGTATTAAAAAACTCCATGGGTGGGGGAATTTTCATACAACCTTTTTTGAGTGGAAGGAAATGTAACAGAGATACACTAAAGGAAATGTAACAATTGCTGACAAAGTAAAAACTTGTGAACAAAAGTATAGATAAGAATATAATAAATTAAAAACACAAATGTGAGTGAAACATGTATCGCAAGTGAGTTTTTTTGGAGTATCACGTGGATATGCTAACCAATATAAAATATTTACTTGTATGTAGTGTCCCCATGTATAGTATATGCTTCTCTTGTATTTGTTTTATGCACATAGTTGATTGGTTCATCTCTGAGGAATAGTAGGTATAAAATATAGAGTAGAATTGATGTGCATATATGGTGTTTTTGTATACCAATAGAGGGAATTGGAAACAATAACCTTTTTTTATTTCAATTAAGTCTACCAATAGATAGGGAGAAATCCTTCCTTATATTTTGGGACTTCTACCATAGTCAAATCTCTCACACAAAAAGTGGTAAGTCATTTGGCTATCCACTTCTAATGTATTATTTGCTTTGAACAACGTTACTTAATTGTTTAGGCTTGGGCCAAGCAACTTACATATAAACTATCTAAATGCATTCCTCACAAACATTATCTAGCCATTATTTAAACTCACGAAAAACACCCTATGGCTCGAAATCCACCTAGTTAACTACATGAATTAAGCTTTTACAACTTTGTTGCCTTGATTTAAAATAAAGATTCATGGTGCACAAGAAGAATTTTCAGTAGGTTAAAATCATGATAGTTTAAAATAACTTATTTGTGGCAAGCATACTATAAAAAGAATAAATATTGTGTTCTCACACATCATTTGTTCATCCCAATAATCTCCAATAGATGCAAGCTTTAGTCTCTCCTCACTCCTAATGTTAACCTTTCTGAGTTTAAGGGGTTGCATATATACTACATTGATGCCTTTCTAATTCTTCCCTTGCACCGTTCTAGACCCTTATATTTCTTTGAATGAGAGATGCCTTAAATTCTTCAGGTCATCTACATAATTCCCAACTCAATCAATATTTCCTTCGTATAGAGGAAAAATCCACTTGTTTAACATGTATCTTAAAGCCAACTAGTTCTTGATGGTAAGGAAATAAACAAATTTCGCAACCTATCAATAAACAAAATCTCTTTAATCAACTTCAAAGCTACAATGACTTCAATTTATTTCCCACAAAGGAAAAATATTCATAGAATTATGTATGGATGACAATCCAACTCCTATAATATCTTTAGAATTTTAAATATTGGGCCTTTGGAATGGGTATGGGACCATGAAAAAAATATGGACATAGAGGAGAGGTGGTAAACCCTCCCTTTTCCCATTTTTAGTACAATTATCCATAGATATGGTGTTTCCTTATAAAGTAATAAATTGCTATGTAAATGTCCAAGTGAGTTAGTATGTTGGGTTGTAAGTGTAATTCTAAAAGGCGTTGTTACACCATTTTGACAAGTGGTAATACCCATAGGATAATGAGTGGTTAATTGGTTCCCTACGTTGGTTTATAATTATTAATTGCAAGAAAGTCTACATTATGGTGCCAATGGATCTAATGTAGAAGAAATTGAGGGGTCGGTAATATTGTTCATGTTCGTTATACTAGAGATTAAAAGGTTTCAACACATTGACATGTTATTGTCAAATGGGATTATGAATATAGAAGTAGACCCTCAAAGTTTGAAAGGATTTTCAAATCAGATTATGGATATAGATGATAATGTCGATTTTTTCAAATGACTATCAAAGTTTGAAAGGACATGCCATTGTGGTATCATTGGTTATCTACGAGGGGGATAGTTAAATATAATTAGATTGTGTACTTGAAATCTACGATGATGGTCATGATATTAACATTTTAACACAACGTTATGGACTATGCGTCACCAATAGATGAATACATGATTGATGAAAAAATATTGGATGTACCAAAACTTGACTACGAGGATGATAGTGACAATGGAATACTCTTTCTTTCCAAACCATAATTCAATGAATTGGCCTGATCCTTTCACTCTAATTTGTATTGGTTTTCCCTTAAATATCCCACCCAATTTGGCTTGATGTACAATATTCATTTCCACCTGTCGCTCGATCGTCTCAATCAAGCTTCTTGACGGTGAAGATCAAGGCTAGGGAGGCTTTTTTTCTTAATCCTTCTGGATTGGATCTGAATGTTTATCTTTAGAAATACATAATATACATAAAATGTAGTTTTTTTATTCAAGGGCACTAGCGTTAGAAGTATTCAATGGCAGTAGGGTTTGGATAACCAACAAGAATGATGGATGTCTGTGCTGTAATGTGATGATTCCTATTAACACAATGGAAGACTATTCTACTCTCATATATGTGATTTTGATGTATCTTGATGATGTGTTTAATCTAATCTCTTTCTTCCATTTGTAGATTTGGTACCTATTTTCTCCGAATATATATAT
>LPNX010947549.1:0-40149 GCA_001517045.1 Pseudotsuga menziesii
TATATATATAATCCATGGTGGTGAAGAGCGAACATTTCCAGATCTGCTACTTGGAACGTTCAGAAATGAAAATAATGTTTTAAATACATTTATATCAGTGTGTAATATTTGCTGATTTATTCCTTTTATCTTGTCATGATGATGCTTGTTTTCCCATATTAATATTCAAACCTAAGGCAATGCTAACTTGTTTTCCCATACTAATTTTCAACCCTAAGGCAACACTAAATTTATAATAATAAAATATTTTAAATATTTTAATATTTAATGATAAAATATTTATGTATGTAATATTGCATAAAATGGTAATTAATTGTAGATTTTTCTTCTATAAATTTAAACTTAATTTTATATTTGTCTTCTTCTTTTAGATTTGATCTTGAGGCCTATGTGAGCTTTCGCATGAGCATCTACCAATTGACGACCCTTGGGGTTAGCAACCATAAAACTATCATGACGTATCAATTAAGGAGGATCCTTGGGATTAGAAACCATAAAACTATCATGGTATCTAAAAAATTGAAGGTACCAATATCAACCTTAGGATGCCAATCTACACTATTTTTGCACCCATATAACCTCACAAAAACTCCGTGAAAACAAAGAGTTTGGAATTTGTAGGTTACTAGAAATGTGAAAAAATTGGAGTTACCAATAAGAGTGATGGTATATCAATTGATATTAGTGATCAAGTAACTAGCAAGTATTGGATGCATACAGTATCAAATATGTGGTATAAACCTCAATGCATCCCTAAACTAAGATCTATGGGTATATTTTTATTATTATTATTGCCCATTGATAGTTATTTCCATTCATTTATCAAATTACGCGTGGATTATGGTGTGTTTTATTTCGTGAAATGATATTTCTATAGTAGGGATTCTTTACTATTTATAGGCTATTGAAGAAATTCAAAGGTGAAACTATTTTATATCATCACCATTAATGACTTGCTTATAGGCATTATCTAGGTTCTCCTTGTTACGTACCACATGTACCTTCTCTTATCCCCTATCTTTTGAAGGGTTGAAGGTATTACAAAAGGTACTGGATCACCGAATGGAAAAATATAGTATCCCAAACTGATATTCTATAGTTTTGATAGTATGTTTGTAGGTTTGGTGCTTTAGTTATGCTAGATTGAAAAAATAAAAGTTGCATGCAAAACAATGTCGTGCCAAAAGGCCCTATAATATAGTTGTTTTCGAGAATAAATAGGAAGAAGACTGTCATTAAGAGAAGGCACACATACCAATAATAATAATTTTGATAGTATGTCGAGCTAGGTGAGGCATGCAAGTAATGCACGTAGCGGAACATGTTGCTACAATTATCAAAATAGTTTATTTAGTCAAACTTATCACCTTTCTATTTTGCATTGAATTAACCACTTTCAATTCACTAACTCTAAAATAGCTAATAAATGTTGGCTAATAATGGTGACGATTCGTGGTATTATGTTTCATGGGGTTGCAACATCGCAAACTAGTGAAGCATAATACCATGAATCTTCACTATTACTTGGCTGAACACTTGTTATCTTTTGTGAGATATAGTTCATGTGGACAGAGTTCTTGAACTTTGTCCTCATGGACAATTTTGTTTGATGATGATATTAACAGGTATGTAGAAAAAAATGTAATATTTTGAAAAAATAGTTATTGTAAGTGGATTACTTCATTCAATCACTTAATGAAAATATATTGTATAGTCCAAGCTCTCATGGTGTTTAGATCTTGGGAATTACTGGGTTAGGTTCGAGTTGCTTTCTAATACAAGGTTTCTATAATAAAATACCTTAAAGAGGAAATCCATAACATTTGGCAGAATTCTGGAAAACCCCTGTTGTCGCTACAATTTGAAAAATACTGGTTTAGGTTCGAGTTTCTTTCTAAGATTGACAAAATAAAAGTTGCATGCAAAACAATGTCGTGCCAAAAGGCCCTATAATATAGTTGTTTTGGAGAATAAATAGGAAGAAGGTACAATTGTCAAAATAGTGAGAGAAGGTACACATACCAATAATAATAATGTTAATATTACGTCGAGATAGGTGAGGCATGCAAGTAATGCATGTAGCGAAAGATGTAGGTACAATTGTCAAAATAGTTTATTTAGTCAAACTTATTACCTTTATTTTTTGTGTTGAATTAGCCACTTTCAATTCACTAACTCTAAAATAGCTAATAAGTGTTGGCTAATAATGGTGACGACTCTTGGTATTATGTTTCATTAGGTTGCAACATCGCAAACTTGTGAGGCATAATACCAGGAATCATCACAGTTGCTTGGCTGAACACTTGTTATCTTTTGTGAGATATAGTTCATGTGGACAGAGTTCTTGAACTCTATCCTCATGGACAATTTTGTTTGATGATTATATTAACAGGTATGTAGAAAAAAATTTAATATTTTGAAAAAATAGTTATTGTAAGTGGATTACTTCATTGAATCACTTAATGAAAATATATTGTATAGTCCAAGCTCTCATGGTGTTTAGAGCTTGGGAATTACTAGGTTAGGTTTGAGTTTCTTTCTAATATAAGTTTTCCATAATAAAACACCTTAAAGAAGAAATCCATAACATTTGGCAGAATTATGGAAAACCCCTGTTGTCGCTACAATTTGGAAAATACTGAGTTAGGTTTGAGTTTCTTTCTAACCTAGGACTTTTATAATGATATTCAATGATCTAGGGTTTCGGTTCTAGTTTCTTTCTTATAACAAAACATGGCTCGACAATCCTGCTCGAGGTAGCGACTGATTTTCATCCTTCTCCAACGGACCGAGCATACACGTGAGCAAAAAAACTCTAACTATCATGGCTATGGTGGAACTCGAATCCTTCTCTAAACCTCCCTTAAGCATCTAATCTAGGTGGGGTCGGCTTAATAGCTTATTTGGGAACCGGTTGCTGAGATAACTCACATAATAACAATCAAACCAATTTGAATGCGAACCAAAATGTGATGGGTTCGTCCATTAATTGTAACTAATAGATTGGCCAGACTTCAGAATCCATATCAGCCAATATGGGTCAAATATGGGTTAGCTGAAACTATCAAATTGGGTATGTCATTAGCTGATCAATGTAAATGCATGCACAGTGAAGAAAACCCATGTTTGTAAGCTAATAAGGAAGGATTCAAGTTGGTGAAGAAGCATGCAGTATAAACAGAGACCCTTTGGGTTATTGGTAAAAGTAAAGTAATCAAGTAGTCAAGGTTATATAAATGAGGTGTCTAATTTCTCACCCAGACAAGATCTCGTTCACCATAGCCGATTGAGAAGGAACACATCACCATGGATGAGAGAGTGAGGACCATTCGACCCCATAAAAATAGGGGTTTGCTTTATCCAAAGCCTAAAATGAGAAGGCAGGATTGAAATGTACCAACCCTGCACAACCTGGGTCTAAGCCTACTCTAATAGCCTCTGCCTTACCTCTATTGGCTAAGAAACCCTAGAGATTTGCAGGACTATATTAACAATTTAAAAATAGACATGAATTAGGGAACGGTACTCACAATTTTGGGATCCATTGTCTTGACTAATAATTGGCCTCCTTGTCCGCTACAAAACCACAATTATCAACTCTCCTTACTCTTCGTGGCCGGTCCAAATCATTTCTCCCACTATCCAAATCATTTCTCCCACTGATATTGTTCTACGACAAGTTGGGTAGATTGACCCTTGATCACTGAATGACAAGCACCCAATGAGATGCACAACACAAAGGAAAGCTTTCTCGTGATCACTGAACACAAGCACCCGATGAGATGCATAAAAGAAGCTTTCTCGTGAAGCTGAAAGGAAAATAGCGCGCCACAGTTAGTGTTTTTTTGTGCTTTTATGTTTTTGTGCTTATATATATATATATATATATATTGTTTTATGTTTTAATTTATTTATGCTTTATTTTATTTATTTATATATATATACTATGTTTTATTTTATTTATTTATTTATACTATGTTTTTTTTTATACACAAAGAGGGGGGTGTATCTATGTGAGTCTTTATGTGTGCAGTGAATCTATGATGATGAGTATGAGGATGTCGCTAATGATGATGATGTCAATGATGATCATTATGTTATCCATGATGCTGATCATTATGATGATGATGATGACCATCTTGATATCATATGCAATGATGAAAATGCTAACCATGCTGATGATGACGCTGATGATGCTGTCGATGGCGATGATGTTGTTGGTGATGACGACGATGACGATGATGTTTATGGATGATCATGATGTTGATGGATGATGATGTTGAATGTGATGAAGATGATCATGATGATGATGATGAAGATGACGATGAAGATGGTGATGATGATGATGAAGATGATGTTGATGATGATGATGATGATGATGATGATGATGATTTTAATGATGATGATGATGATGTTAATGACGATGATGACGATGATGAACCACGTGATGATGATGTTCATGAAGATGATGATGATGATGATGATGATGATGATGATGATGAAGATGATGATGATGATGATGATGATGAAGATGATGTTGATGATGATGAACAGGATGATGATGATGAGGATGGTGATGATGATGACGATGACGATGACGATGTGTGATGAATATGATGATTGTGTGATGATGATGATGTGTGATGATGACGATGTTGATGATGATGATGATGATGTGTGATGATTATTTTGATGGTGATGAAGATGATGATCATGATGTTGATGATGAAGATGATGAAGATGATGATGAAGATGATGATGATGATGATGAAGATGATGTTCATGATGATGATGTTCATGATGACGATGGGGATGGTGAGGATGATGACGATGATGAACCACATGATGATGATGTTCATGAAGATGATGATGATGATGATGAAGATGATGATGATGATGATGAAGATGATGATGAAGATGATGATGATGATGATGAAGATGATGATGATGATGATGAAGATGATGTTGATGATGATGAACATGATGATGATGATGATGAAGATGATGTTGATGATGATGAACATGATGATGATGATGATGAACATGATGATATTACTAAGAACATTGAAATATATCTTATTTAATAGCTATAAGGCACAAATATGCTATTGAGGAGACTCAAACTTTGGTGGGTGGAATGACAACAATTAGGAGATTAAGACTTTTATGGGTGGAATGACAACATTTAAACAACTTAAGAAGCCGTTGTTGTGGCAATTTAACAAAGTCTAAATATCTAAAATGATTTTGATGGTTGTCACCAAACTATAAAATTGCGGTAAGATCAAAGATATATGAAAAAATTGGAATCTGATATCTTTTTGTGAGCCATAAGGTATGTAAAAGATTAAAAAAAACATTAATGTTATGTTCTACATTCTTGACATCGAGATCTTTTTATTATAGAAATAAACTAAGTAAAAATTTTGTACATCAATTTTGCTAACTACATTCTTCTATATAAATATCTTATTTAAATTAAATACTTTTTTAAAATAAACTTAAAACATTCAAAACAAAAATATAATGATAAATGCTAAAATTACATATAAAATATTTTATGGAAATTAAATATTTCAAATATAAATTAAATTAAATATTTATAGCTATAATCACTTTATTTTTATTAGCAAATATCACGTCAAAAGAAAACCATGTGTGTTACTAACTACAATGTAGCTTATGTGCATTATCAAATGATAAAGGTTTAGGCATAAATCACTTGAAATTAATATTTATTTATAGTATTTGGAAATATAATTAACTCACGCTATCAAGATATTAGTGTTTTAAAACACTAATCTTCACGCTATGATGATGATGACGATGACAATGATGATGATGATGATGATGATGATGACGACGACGATGATAATAATGATGATTTTGATGACAACAATGACAATGATAATGATGATGACAGTGATGATGGTCATGATGATGAAGACGACGATGACGACGTCGACGATGATGATGAAGATGACGATGAGGGTGATAATTATGCTGATGATGATTATGATGATTATGATGATGATGATGATGATGATTATATATGATGAAGATGATGATGATGATGTCTGTAACTCTTTTTAAAAAGAAATAAGATAAAAGAATAGGTCTAATTAAATATTTAACTTTCATTATATTTCATCGTTGACGATGACGACAACGATGATGAAGACAATGATGATGCTACAAACGACGATGACGATGATATGAAGTAATTAATTTGATCTAGGTTTAATTTTAATGATGATGATGGTGATTAAGATGATGATGATGGTGACGATGATGATGATGATGATGATGATGAAGATGATGATGATAATTATGATTTTGATGACGACAGAGATGACGATGATGATGATAATTATGATTTTGATGACGACGATGACAATATTGATAATGATGATGACAATGATCATGAGGATAACAATGTCATGTTCATCTATTATGATGAAGATGATGATGTTGGTGATGATTATGTTGATGAGGATTACGGTGATGAAGACGATGCAATGATGATGATGACGATGATGAAGATGATATGAAGACGATATGATGATGAAGATGATGAAGATAATGACGATGCTACAGACGACGATGACGATGATATGAAGTAATTAATTTGACCTAGGTTTAATTTGAATGATGATGATGGCGATGAATATGATCATGATGATGGTGACAATGATGATGATGATGATGATAATTATGATTTTGATGACGACAAATACGACAACGATGATGATAATTATGATTTTGATGACGACGATGACAATATTAATGATAATGATGATGACAATGATCATGAGGATAAGTCATCATCTTCTTCATCTAATTCATCATATGTAGCATTAGATCCAGAGTCAAAATTGTAAGGGTTGACCATATCATCATCGTCATCATCATCAGTTATGCTCATTGTGTCATCGTTGGTATAACTTTCATCGACATTGTTTTCTACATCATCGAATTCAACTATTTCTTGGAGTAAATCTTATATTGGATCATCATCATCATCTAACTCATGTTGATCATGCTTTGCGTCATCGTATCCTTCTTCCGGATAACCCTCTTCATTAGCATTGTCTAGGTTATACTTTACCGGCCTTCCCCTTGGATCGTGTCTCACAACAAATGACCAGCCCCCTTTACCTAGAAACTCTGAGTAAAATATTTGTTCACATTGGCTTGGAAGAACATAGGGCTCTATTCTTAGCTCAAACAACCTTGTGTTTACCATGGTAAATCCATTATCATGTTCAATAATAGTTCTATCAGGATCGCATTGATTCAATCGTAACCTGTACCATTTGAAAACGAATAGAACTACCTTAAAGGATTTAAAGTCACACTATATAATATCTTCGAAATACCCATAGTATCGATTTTCTAAGAGTTCTGGATGTCTGTTAGTTCTAGATGAAACATTGGTAACCTCAAAGACAACCAATACCTCAGAATCCAATGTTTTCTTTGTTTAATCCAATTTTTTGATCCGATATCTTAATAAACTTTATAATGTTAAACCTACAAATGGACGATATTCGTTCCCCCCCTCAGCGTGTCCATGTTCCTTGCAATGTTTTGTGGATATTGAGATCAATATTCTTATCCTCTTAAATCCCCTACATTGAGTACATGGACAATAACATTTGCCGTCACCCCTTCGTTTTGTTGCATCCCATAGTCTAGAAAGCAATTATTGGTTATCTTCGTTTGGATATGAAATATTTCTATTTGACATTTTGTCACAAAATTCGTTAATGAATATAACCTATTGTCTTAAAAAATCAAGTTCCATGGATCAACATTTTGTCCAACAGAGGGAAGTCAAAGGATAAAAAATTCCCGACAAATTGTCTGTCGATGAAATTTTTTTTCCCACAAACGCCCATTGAAGATTAAAACAATTCCTGAAAACATCTATCGAGGAACAAATACTTTTCACAAATATCTCGTCGCTTCTACAACAAACATGTCGAAATGTTTAAAACAGTTTATATTTATAATGGCCATGCGTCAGATATTCGACACCTTGAACATAGTTACCGTTGGAAATATGGGACCATAAATTTAAAATCATGTAAACCTTACATTTAAAAAAAAAACCTATACATCTCGTCGGATCTCCGATGCTAAGGGGTCGGATATCCGACACTATTGGGTTTACATACCATCGGATATATGACACCGTACCTTTGGATATCCAACACTTAAGGGTCTGATATGCGACACTCTGGGGGTCGGATATCTGACCCCTGTTGTGTTGGATATTCGATGGTGCTATAAAAAAAATTTGATCGGCATTCTTTTTAGTGATTATTGTCCGACACATCTGTACGAAGTGTCGGATGACGTCCGATTTTCGGTTCAAATCCCGTTGTGGTTTAAGGGCTGGTTAGACGACAAGCTAACCATCTGAAGAGTGAATTAATATTGATTGTTTATCATTCATGGCTCATGCCCAAATTCCTATTTGGGAATCAATTTTTAGTTTTACATTAGTTAATATTCCCAATGAGACAGTCAACCTCTTTTCAAAACTTGAATTTGATGGTGAAGGCGATATATCTACAAGGAAACACCTCAAGAAGTTTTTGTCTAAATGTAATAAACATAATATTATTGATCTTAGTGCTACTTGTAGGTTATTTGCTCTTACTCTCAAAGGACGAATCAAATGCTGGTTGGAAACATTTCCACCTAATTTCTTTTTTACATGGTTTTAATTTGCACATGAATTTTTAGATACTTTTAAGGATTATGATTCTAATAAACTATGCAGTGAATTGTAGGCTCTTCGAAGGAAGAAAGGTGAGTCTTCAGAAGGATTTTTAGAAAGGATTTCTCATATCCTTTGCAAATTTCATATTACTAATTTACCTTCTGAATCTGATCTTTTAAATATTGTTTTCAACTCTCAAGGTCCTCTTATTCAACAAAATCAAGACGTTTGTCAAAAGGATGTTTCAACAAATCATTTACCAACCCTTCTAGAAACTTCTTCCTCCATCATTGATTCAGATACTTCCATAATTTCTACCCAACCCCAAGGTGACAAGATCGATGTAGAAGAGGTACCAAATCCTTCCGATGATTATTCTCTTCTCAAAGGAGAAAGGCATACTTCTTTTATCCAAAATATTGAACCAATATATATTAAGGAATCAAATGGGAAAGAATGTATTCATGATGGATTTATTTGTATAGATAGAGAAGTTGATTATGTTGATGAACGACAATATTCAAATTATTTTGTTACAAAAATAGATCAAGATGAATTAATTATAAATCAAACTATATGTTCACCATTTTCTGATTTTTGAACTAATTTTTCTTTCGATTCAATTATCAAAGAACACAAATATGTTAATGATAATTTTATGTGTTCTAGAATTCAATAGAAAAAGTCGAAGAAGATGACATGAATCTTAGTTGCTCAACTAAATTTTGTTCACAAAAAGAGATTAATATTTTTCAAGCAAAGATTGATAAATTTTTTGATTTACATGAAGGTGTTGTACAGGATTATGCACCTAATAACCATAGGTCCGGGGTTACCAACATACTCAATCACTTGCAGAAAATTGACTTCTAAAGTACAGAATAGGAAATAGGATGGTTAGAAGGACTTACTTGTTAAATGAAGGTCAATCCTTGCTTAGCCTCTTCCTCTCTGTTCCACTTCCAAAGTCTCCAAGATTGCTCCTCTTTCACCTATCAAGAAACACTCTTCCAGATACAAGATGATTCATATACATATAAGCACGTTAGATAAATCACATATTATACTAAAATGTAAAAATTTATCAAAACACAAGATATGAAACACATATGGAAGAAGTAATCTCTTTATTATCAATAATGGAAAGAGTTAAGGTTACAACCCAATGTCTGAGACAAGGAATCCTCTGTCACCAAAGGATTCTGAGTTTCACTGCTCCAAAGATTTATGTAGACAATCCACCAGCATAACTTTGCTCTCCAAGTGTTACTATCCAACACCCTCCCCAAGGCCTGTATTTATATGGGTGAAATAAGGCAGTTCTCGAAGGTTAGGGAGGTTATAGCAGTTAAGGAAATTAAGTTAAATGACTTAACTAATCTCCCATTAGCGCGTGTTTTTATATTTTAATGTTAAGAGACACATTCGCAGGTCTGTAGTAGAGAAACCCACGAGTGATTCGCGACTATGTATAATGGCAACCCGCGAATACATGTATGCGGGACTTGCTACACCTGAGACTCGCGAGTGATGCGCAAGTTGTATATAAGGAGAGTCGTGAATACAACTCAACATAGGTAAAATGGCAAAGTAACCAGCTGGGTATATAGGGAATGTACTTCATCATAAGCCAAGGTATAGTGAATATGGGAAAACCTCTATCCATAAGTGTCCTTTTGTGTGCCAACCTAAGGGATGTCAACACTCAGACGGAGAGGTGCCATTCAGGTGTATAACAAATGCCCCCTAATGTGTGAGGTCAGAGGGGAATGATGGCTAAAATATATTATAATCTTTAACTCTAGAGAAACTCAGAAATCCAATGGAGCAGAGAGAGTACCTGAAACAAATACATAGTAATGTCATATACAAAGTTACATATGAGGATGCTATGTTCAATTTACTGGAACACTAGCTCCTTTACAATATTTGATTATATCATATGATACGGGTAAAACCTCGTATATTACAAAGGTGGATTGAAGCCACAATACAATAATGATGAGTCTTCAAAGATCTAGAAGATGGATATAGAAATGGAATATAGTCTTGCGCAACTTAGTTCATGAGTGAGGAACTAAGGTCTTCATAAAGGATCCGAAAGAACCAGTACAATCCAATCCATGTGAATAAGGGTAAGCTGAAGTCGAACATGGAGAGGATTCAATAGTTTGTCAACCAATAGATGATAATTGACAACTGAAGCAAATGAGTTCACCAATGACGAAAGTGAATCCTGAGGTACTATCATCAAAACTCTAGTTCTTTGTCATCAGGAAGTGCTGAAACGGAACCATACTATGATAAGGAAGGCAATAGATCCTCCATCGGATCACAAGAGTGACTAGGAACTGGGCAAAAGAACGTAGACACAAGTAGACAAATAATAGATATAACAGTGATAGGATCAGGCTATAGATCAGATATTGGGAAGAATCCTTGAACAGTGAGCACGACACAAGGATGACCCAAGGTAGCGTATAACAGATAGATAGGACAACTAGACTTATATGTCATGTAGGAGACATGATCAGATTCCCCAGGTATAATGGACAAGAGGAGGAGTCAAAAACTCGAAGTGATAGCTGAACAAAGGTGTACACTGAAACATGGATATTGGAAAGCAAAGAGTGCTATGTTCAAGGATGACAGGCTGCCATTACTGAAAACAAGAGAAAACTTCTTCCTTACCTTCCTTGTTAAGTTTTAACGAGTCCAGGAAATTCAACTCGGTTCCCTCTTAATTTTTTAACAAGCTTGAAGAGATGGGAAAATAATGCTTGATAGTGTCACTGATTCGTGGATTTAATGAGCCTGAACTAGTACATGCTCAGTCTGTGTTTTCACATTTAGAGAGTTTGAAAACTCCAAAGAAGACTCCAGGGGGGTCCTTTTTCATCCAATTTAGTCTCCTGAGGCCGAAAAAGTATAAAACAAACCACAGAAGAAATCTCTTAACTTTTGAAGAAGAAAAGGTGAACCTTTTTCGTACTTAGTCGGGAAGGTACGAAAAAGGTTAAATTACCACCTACCCAACACTCCTTCCAGAACAGCATAAAATAGCTTGAGTTTTACGAGTGTGAAGGAAAGCAAGATCACTCGGAAAGATCCATTTGGTTACGACAAATGGTGCTTACAACAATAAACTCATTGCTTTGTTCTTGAGTGTTTAACGAGCATGACAAAGACACAAAGTACACTCAAAATATTTTTCATGTTTGGGTCCAGAGCACGAAAAAGAGAAAACTAAGCTCAAACTGGGTGTTCCTTTTCCGTAAATTTAGTCCCTCAGGTCTGGAAAAGTGATAAACCTATACCTGAGAATACTCTTCTCAATTCAAAAGAAAAGAGAGTGATCCTTTCTCGTATTATTCTGCATGGTCCGAGAAAGAGATAACCTACCACCAATGCAGATGCCCATTCACATATTCTTAACGAGCTTGAAGGGATGAGATAACTCGGCAGTCAAGTCTATTTTGAAGGAGTCAGACCTGGGCCTAAAGAAACTCCATAAGGTCGGGGAGTCCTATAAAGGGATAGCTTGTAAAAAGAGATTCATAAGAAGCTCTATTTGGCGTGAAAAATAGCTATGAGGAAACCCCTGGGCTTGAAAAAGTGACAGAATGAGTACCAAAGGATGGAAATGGCATATAAGGATGATACTCATGAAAAAGGGACCCTAGCCACGGAAGAACAATGGTAGAGACAAGGGACTAATGGCTTAGAATACCATAGTCCATGGCAAAATGTTGCATACTAAGGTTAATGTGGAGTGATAAGATGCCAACATGTGTTGGAAAGAGCACAAACCACCCTATAGAAGCATCAACACTTTGTAAAAGTTGGTAAACCTGTTCCAAGGCACAAAGAGGGTGATATTAGTCAATTGACATTTCAAACTATATAAAAAGACCCATTTTACGAAATATTATTTCTATAAATAGTTTGAAAATTAAAACATTTCTCACCATTTGCACTTTTTGAACCAAAAAGGAAAGTTTACCCTCTATATTTGATCGATCGTCGTGGACAATTGGACCGTCAGAATCAGAATCCGTCAGCTTCAGGTAATTCTGCACCCTAAGCTCATCAATTTGATCCAAACAAATTTAAAAATTAATGGTTAATTCAGTATTTTTCATCAAACTAAATTATGGCAATGCGCATTCGCGGGTTGCAAGGCGTAAGAATCGCGAATACGCGTCTCATTCGCGGGTTGTTGAACAGGAGAGTCGTGAATGACTCGCGACTTGTCTAAGTAGACAGTCACGAATGCTGCTCTATAGGGAAAATCTTTAAAAATAGTCAAAATTTTTTAAATTTTTATGATGAAATACTGAACCAAATTATGTGTATTTGTCGGGAAAAATATGGTGCTGGAATGGAGAGAGAGGGAACATGAAATGATGGATCATGCGGCTCTCCAAATCCCTCCTACCATCCAAGCATTAAGGACTAGTGGGCTGCTCAATTTCTTTTGTACATCGCCCATGTGGGCCAATGTCCGCATACTAGAGTTCTTGGTCAATTACTGGGACCATGACATGGGGATGTTCAATATTCAAGGTGAGACTTTGGAGCTTACTGTAGAAGATATCTATTTCATAACCGGGTCGTCACAATGGGGAGCACCGGTGAACCTGGAGGGCATTGGCAGGGGTGGAGACCCCTTGAGTGTCCAAAACTATGTCGATGTATTCTGCAGACTGGGTACTCAAAAGAAAGGAAGCAGCGTTCTCATTGCAGACATCCAGGATTTTACACTTCAGGTATTAGCCAATACTATTGTGAGACTTTCAGGGTCAATAGGGTTACATATGGCCACCAGGAATCGGATGAGGGTGGCGGTTGACTGCTTTAGAGGTGCTCTCTATGATTGGTGCTCGGGAATTGCCCCCATTATGAAGAGGCAATTATCTGACTGTAAGAGGGGAAAATGCAAGAACTTTGGCTATGCGAGCATATTGGTAGCGTTATTCTTCTTCGAGAGTGCCAGCTATGAACCCTGCTATACCACTACAGGTCAGATCTCCTCGTCATCCAAGGCTGAGTCGGTGGGGAGACATCTTCCTCCGTTAAGGAGGAGGAGACATAGTACATAGCATGTATGATGATGACTTTTACACATGGTGGGTACGGCGGGTGATGGCGTTGGAGCAGTTTCCATACGCCGGGATGGATTTTTGAGGTGACCCCGACCTTGTCCTCCCTCCAGGAGGAGCATGGGGAGAGACGGGTAAGTAATTTTTTAATTTTTTATCATTATTAAATTTTTATGAATTTTCAAATGATAGGATATATACATATGCACAAGTCTAAACCCTATTCATGTGTCAAAATGCAGATATTGGACTAGTCCGCCCTGAAGGGCACCCACGTACCTTCGTACGTCCAGTTGCAGGGGGAGACCCAGGATTGATCAGGTTACTCGAGATGAAGATGGGCAGGCTGACCGAGTGAGTACCTACGATACGGATAGAGCATCTTCCTGCAGCCATGCAGGAGTTTGTAGTTGGGACTCCACCGTCCTGGCTACGTCTTTTCAGACGAGTAGCTAGAGCAGTACTTGTATACAGAGATGCGGTGGAGGCTGCCGAAGCCGAGGAGGCTGAGGAATCCAGGGGGCATAGAGATCATGGGGACCAAGGAGGTCCTAGTGGCCATGACGGCTAGGCTTAGTTCTAGGGCATTTTGATGGATGATGATCCAAATTTTTGTATATTTTGTATATGACTGGATCTACAGATCAGACTCGATCTATCTATAGACATATATTTTACATATATATATATTGATGTTTGGTTGTCGGCTCATTTACAAGTGTTTTTTATATGTATATTTTATGGAATGTGTGTAAGATGCCAATCCAAAATATAATTAGCATATGCATCAGTCAATGAATTTTGGTTTTGTCGAATATGATTGAAAGTAATAACTTCAAAATGTCTTTCCAGTAAACGAATTTGCATAAACTGACGTAACAAGATAGGATTACGTACTTGATAAGATCGATTGAGCTGGGAAACAACCAACTGAGAATCCAAACGGACTTCAAGCTGGGTAATGCCATGTGACAAAGCATCCCATAGGAGCTCAATAACGACCCTATATTCAGCAACATTATTAGAAGCAGGACCTAGGCAAGCGCCTCCCACGGCAACAAGCTGTCCTGTGGGAGAATAGATAACCCATGATGCCGAAGCTATGTTACAAGTGTGGCGGCTGGCGCCATCAGCGAAACCTACATACATTTCAAAAGACATCTGCAACAACCAGCAGGTAGTATAAAAAACAAAACTGACAACCTAATGTACATAAAAAATACATACACTAATATACAAGAAAAAGTGCTAAGCCTAAGCGTAGTACTTCTTCAAGTAGAGCCCATTTCTAGGCTCGGGCAGCTTATTCCCATCATAATCCACTGGTTCATATGTGCCTTTACTCAATAATTTAGACACGACATAGGGTCCTAACCACATGGCCTTGAATTTTCTTGCCCCCAGAGGTTCTTTATCTTGGTCCCAGAGCAAGACAAGTTCCCCTTCAGAGAAAACCCTATGTTTGACCGATTTATCATATTGAGCTTTAACCCTATTTTTGTGAGCCTAGTTAGCAGTAAGCGCATCTCTACACTGTTCATCAAGGTGCTCTAAGTGTACCAAGTGTTCTTCAAGCTCAGTCGTATCAGGTAACACATGAATAACTATCTGCAAGGATGGGATTTTGCATACAATCGGCGTAATAGCTTCCACCCTGTGAACGAGCTGGAAGGGGGAAAAACCCGTAGCAGTCTTTACATTGGTTCGATAAGCCCAAAGAGCAGGGTATAACATGATGTGCCAATTGGAGCAGGCTGCATTAATAGTACATTTAAGAATGGTTTTTAAAGTCTTGTTTACAGCCTCAACTTGACCATTTTCTTGCGGATAGTATGGAGAAGAATGTTCTTGTCAAAATCCGAGCATGGTGGTCAGTTCTGTCATCATGTTATTTTGGAAATGACTGCCATGGTCAGTGACAATCACCTTGGGAATACCAAACCTTGCAATAATCTGATTGAAAACGAAGAAAGCTGTTGTTTCCCCGTCAGCTTTAAAAGTAGGCATTGCCTCTGCCCATTTTGTAAAATAGTCTACAGCGACAATGATGTATTTATGCCCCCCAGCCGAGGCTAGGTTACATGTCACGTGATCGATCCCCCATTTCATGAAGGGGACTACTGAGACAACGGGAAACAAGGGAGCAGGATGTGACCGCATTTTCCTGGTGTAAAGCTAACACGGATGACAGCGCTTCACTGCTTCCACACAATATTTAAAGATCATGGGCTAGAAATAACCGGCACACAATATTTTATGGGCCGTCGCTAACCCAGATAAATGACCCCCGCATGCTCCACTGTGAGAATCATTTAGGACAATCTCCGCTTCCTCATGAGTAAGGCAGTGACGCAAGACGGAATCTACCCCTCGTCGATATAAAGTATCTCCTATAATGAGGTAGTTTTTAGCATGAAGGCGTAACTTACGTCGGTCTTCCCTAGAGTAAGCGGTAGGATACTTCAAAGTTTGGAGATATATAAGAATATCTCCATACCAAGGATTAGAGGTGGATATAAGGAAGATGTGCTCATCTGGGAATGAGTAATCCTCAATCACTACATCTTCTTCCGTAGGAAACTTTGCTATAAGCTCAGCAAAAAAAAGGACTTTTTAGACTTAGCAGATTGGAAAACCAAGTCAAACTCTTGGAGAATGAATATCCATTTATTGAATTTTCCTCTAACAATGCATCAGGATAAAACATATTGGAAAGGGTTTACATCCGCCACTACAGTGGTGGTCCTCGGTAAAATGTAGCGCCGTAACCTCTGTACAGCATAAACAACCGCTAAGGCTAACTTCTCGACGTGGGAGTACTTGAGCTCAGGTCCAACCAAAGCACGGCTAAGATAATAAATGACATGCTCAATGAGCTTATCTTCCTCCTGAACCAGCACTACCCCAATGGTCGACTCTGACGCGGCCAGATACAATATAAAATCCCTAGATTAATTTGGTGGGTGCAATAAGGGAGCCGACAACAAGGCTTTTTTCAATGCCTCGAACGCAAGTTGTGTGGTTTTATCCCATGCAAATGGGGTGTCCTGTTTGAGCAAGCGCATGAAACATTTAGTGATCTTGGCATAATTAACGATAAAACGTCGAAGGAAGTTAGACTTTCCTTGCAGGCTTTGAAGTTGCTCGAGAGAGCGAGGAGGAGGCAGATTTACAATGGCCTCAACTTTTAGTGGATCCACCTGGATGCCTCTACTAGATACTATGAATCCGAGTAATCTCCCTGACTCGACGCAGAATACACACTTGTGGGGATTCAAGTGAATTTTATAATATTTGCATCTTTCAAAGATCAACTGTAAATGATCTGGATGTTGGATCCTCTTGCGAGAATGTGCGGGCAGATCATCAAGGTATGGCTCGACAATGTCTTTAATGTCATGAAAAGTGAAGTTCATAGCTCGTTGAAAGGTTGCCCCCACATTTTTCAATCCAAGGGGAATTTTCATATATGCGAATGTACCCCAAGGGAAAATGAAAGCAGTTTTATGCTGGTCTTCCGGTTTGATTTGGATTTGATTGTAGCCAGAGAAACCATCCATAAACGAAAAGACCTCACTCCCTGCACAAGCATCTATGATCTGATCTATAAATGGTGTGGGGTAGTTGTCCTTAGGACAGGATTTATTAAGATCTCTAAAGTCTGTACAAACGCGAATAGTCCCTTGCTTTTTATCAACAGGAACTGGGTTGGACACCCATTCAGTCAAAGCTATGGGATATATGAAACCTGCTTTCAATAGTTTTTCAACCTCTGCCTTCATAGCCGCCACTTTACGTAGGTTCACGGGTCTCAATTTCTACCGAACTGGCTTGGCATCAGGGTAGGTTTGGATTTCATGTTGGATAATAGATGGATCTATGCCTAGAATCTCCTCATATGACCAGGCAAAGACATCGTGGAATTCCTTGAAAAGGGCAGTGTAGATAGCAATCTCCTCTGGAGAGCAGTTTGCACCTATATAGATGTTTTCCATGACATCTGGGTTTACGAAGATATTGATAGGTATAGTGGTGGAAATGTTTGCCATATTCCCCTTGAAAAACACTCCTTCCCTAGGCAAAGGGTTGACGGGTGTATCAACATCTCCAGACAATCTCATATGAAACTCTTGGTTTTCTATCTTGCTTAGCTCTGGAAGGAAATAAGACCGATGATGAAGATCCTCACATATCTTATCACATCCACTCATAGCTTCCAGAATAGCTTCATCAGAAGGTAAAACGGTGTCTAAGCAATCTATGGAATGTAAAGAGTTTTCTACCCATGCAGGCAAATAAACTTCTTCCAGATCGTCCGAGACTATTAGAGGATCTAGAATGGGATCAGCAGTGGCTTGGGTAATAGCTTGATACGCCACCTCCACTTTCGATAAGGGCACTTCCAGTTCTTGGGGAGTTTGGAGAACCCAAGGATTAGTCCTATCTACCACTGAAGCGATGGACTTCCCCACACTAGTGGAATCGATATAGTTAACTGGGGCTAGAAGATCAAATGTGCCCATCAATGATGTGTACATTCTAGCCCCCAAGCTCTGAGCAGCAGGCTTGGCCTGATAAACCAATGGTACATTGGATTCCTTAGACCCTAAACGGCCTTTTCGGGTAAAATCAAGTTGGTCAACAGTAACCAACTTCCCCTCATGTGGAAAAACCACGACACGAAGAAAAATCGATGCAACAACAGTCATTGCATAAGTCCAATTCCTTCCCAGAAGCAAATTATAGTTTAGGGGAGCATCAATCACTTCGACTTCAACAGACACTGCTTTTCTTGCCAACTTAATCTCAAAAGCTGGCAAGATACCATGTGGACAGAAAGACCTTCCATCAAAAGTAGTAAGTAAAGTGGTTGATGGGACCAGCTCTGGGGATCCAAGAGCTTTCCAACAGGCCAGGGACATAACACATGTAGAGGCTCCCTCATCAGCAACTGCCCTTCCAATGGTCTTACCACCATGGACGACATCTATTGATAGGGCTACATGGTAAGGGAGGCAAATTTTGACATCTGATAATTGAAATTTCGTCGTGAGACTCGAAGAATCCATGCTACCTAAAGCTGCTAAGAGGGCATCCCGCTGAGCAGGACAACTCTATAGCACCTTCAAACCTGACATTGCACACGGGGTTTGAGCTAGGTCTTCAACCACTGAGTAGTTGGAATTAGGCCTATTAGGGTTATGCAAAGTCTTCTTAAAGACACCTTTGGGTATCTTTGGAATTATTTGCGCAGGCTTCTCTATAGTGAGCGGGTTGGAAGGTTCACCTACAGCTTTACCCGTCTCTGGAGTCTCTTTCTCATAGTTTTTGTTCCTAGTTTGCAACAAAGTTGAGGATCTGACCATGTTGATATAATTAGGGTCAGGGGCAGTTTGACTGCCCCCTACTACAGTAGAAGCTGACACAGAGTTCTGTCCTTGGGGAAAAGGATCCTTCAGGACAGCCGGTGGTTGGGTTTTTAACAGCTTCTGAGCGTGTTCCATAAGGGGACAAAGATGAGTAAGGTGGTCCCCTTGGCACAACTTACAAGGGAACTTGACTTTCTTCTTTTCCTTTTTTCCCCCATCAACATTGTTCACGGGTTTAGGCTTGTTTTGGTTTCCCTCTGCCTTTTTACCTTTCTTCTTCTTCCCACCGGGCTGCTGATTGCCCTTCTGAGAAGTTTGTGCAAACACATTTGCATTTTGGGGAGAGGGGGAAGCCTTTGCTACCTCCGTCGTAGACTGTTTGACAGACAATTGGTGAAGTTGTTTTGTCAAAGACTCTATAGTGGGAGAATCAATGGACCCAACCACACCATCGGCATGGGGTCTAGGCTTGGGTTTCTCGGTCTCATGAGAAGGCCTAGGTGCCTCAGGGATGATCTCATACAAGATCCCAGACTGTGAATAAATCAAGTCCAACTGCTGGGCCCTAAGTATGGCTTCTTCCTCACTAGTCACTCCTGATGTGGAAACATCCTTAGATATATATGGCAACAATGATTTAAGGAACCATTCTAATAGAAACTCAGGAAGAATGGTGGCTTTGATAAGGCTCTTTCGCCTCCTCCACTCTTGGATATGATCCGAGATGTGGGTAGCCTTGTTTTGTCTAAAGGTAGACAACAAGTCCGTTCTGAAATCATATCGAACCGGAATTTGAAAGTGGCTAAGGAAAGCACTAGCCAAGTCCCAGAAACTACTAAAAGTAGCAAAAGGAAGCTCAATGTACCATTTTGCCGTAGTGCCTGTCAAGGTCCTCTGGAACAACCTCAATCTCAATGAATCTTCATTCAGCGAATTGGAAGAACACCATAAATGGAAGGTGGTGGCATTTTCCCTAGGATCTTCACCAGCTTTATCTTCGAACTTAGGGATATCCGAGGGCAACTTGGTGGGAACAGGTGGCCACAAAGGGTCATGCCTCACTGGTTCATTCATCAATTTTGATAAGTCTGGCAAGTTCAAAGTTGCCAGAAAAGGAAGTTTGGGCCTAACCGGTGCACTAGATGTACCAGATTGGGGATTAAAGGGTCCTGCCCCCGAATTCCCATGGGTAAAAGTGGGGTTACCCCCTGACACCGGTTGTGAAGTGGGAAGGTTTATTTGGAACGGATTCCATCCGTAAGCCACTGGATTTTGGGTGGGAGGTGCAGTGTAAGTAGTTCGGGCCGTCCCCATAAAAGATAGGGTCTGAAAGACTGGAGCAGGTATCCCTCCGCTAAACAAAGAGAAGGGAGAGCTCGTGTATGGGACCGAAATAGGGGTTTGGAAGCTTTACCCATAAGAGGTGTTGCTTCCAAACTGCACTCCTACATATGAAGGAGGTGGACCTATGTATGGACTGGATGGGGGAATGTGCCCCCCATTCCAAGGGAATCCTTGGACAAAGGCCGAGGATCCTATCGGACCACTCTGGGTAGTGTAAGGGAAGGAAGAAGGAATGGCAGGTATACTGGGGATCCCAGTAACCATGTCACCAGAAATACCTCCTATGTTCGAGTGAACCGGTGGTTGGACCACCCGGCTCACTGGAGTTAAGGGTGTAGAAGGTAAATTAGATCTAGGGGCACTAACCGGGGGAGGTAGTACCCCTTCAACTGGAAGGGTTGAGGTGAAGACAAATGAACTTTCTTCCATAGAAGACATGACTCTACCCACAGGGACACCTAGCACTGGTGAATCAAAGGGTCTAACCTGCATGATCACTGGATCGTTCAAATCAGTCAAGGGAGTGTTAAAATTTATTGCAAACTCGTCAGTCTGCAATTCTTCTATCTCAACTGTGTCAAAATCAAAGCGGTTAGCTATCAGTTCCGGTTCACCAAGAATCTCACTTATTCCTACTGGTTCAAAAGAACCGTCTGTGCCTAATCTCCACCTTTGGGGTAAAGGTGGAGGCTCCAATGTGGTGAGAGGAGGAAGGTTTCTCAACCTTCTTGACCTTCTAACAGGTTGGTCCTCCAGAATTAAGACTTTAACAAATCACACCCTAAGGCCAACTAAACACAAGTAAATCCATAGAGCATACACTAAAAAGATCCTAGAGTCTTAAGCAATCAAACCAGGGTAAAAATATATACTTTCCCAAAGAAAGCTGATGAACGATTACTTGGCGTCCTTGAGGAGTTCTTAGGAACAAGCAGAGAAATCACCCACCGCCCTCCTACACTTTCCACAAGGTTTACCTTCCAAGCCCATTCAAGGTGAACCAGAAATAACCTTCTGGTTTACCTAGGTATGAACCCTAAAAGATAAGAGACTAAAGGCGACCTGGGCAATACCAACAGTCTGGGGGGACAGTCGTCAGCCGAACTCGTACGCATGGGCAGGGTAGCTGAGCCCAAAACTCTGTCTAGGATAGAATCCCCAGATGCGCAAAAGTCCTGGGTTACGTTTTGACAAGGATTCAGAGGGTTATCTCCTTTGTCCAAGCCTCCACGCGGCCTAGTGCTTAGCTCCCATTTGAGAGGAGCTTCCCAGATACAGTGATAGAGTCAAGGATTTACCTAATGAAAGGTCCACTATGTCTGAGTTTATAACCTGTGGGAAGTTTACACTTCCTAGCCCACAAGTCTAGCCTAAGCTAGTAGGTGAAAGGCCCCTAAAAATAAAAACTTACTAGTAAATTTTAATTTATGCGTTTATTTTAGAGGGTTGTTTCTTACTCAAGAGGAAATGGAAGTGATGTACTGTATGGTGTTTTGACTCGGCAAGAAATAAATGAAAGTAAAGGTGTATTCAAAGCAAACTAGCACTATAAAACAACCTTCTTTTCATTTTTTCAAATATGTATTGATGAATTAAATGCAAAAATAAGAGAAACTAGGCCTATATTTTTGTAATTTTCTGAGATAATATTTTTAAAATGAAGCAAACACTACTTATGCAAAAATCACAATGCAAAAGATTAACTATGTTTTGTTTCTCACTTTAAAAAACTCAAAACTCTACTATGCATCTACAATGCACTATGCTTGAGCAAACTTGACACTTATAAACTGTATAAAAACCACAAACTGAAGCAAACAGGCTGACAGAACCAAAAGACCAGCAAGAAAAGCAGGCTAGGAACCCTAGCTTGGGTGCAAACAATGAGAAATATCACTGCAGACTTAGAAAGGCAAGTGCAAACTAGCTACTGTCAGAAGGCAGACTGGAAAAACAGAGCCCAAGACCTTGATCACTGATCTGGACTAAGACACTTGAAACCAACAACCCAAACAGGCCAATTACTTCAGGATGCAAACAGTAAATAAACCAAGCAAAAAGGACTCAAGGGATTTCAAAAAGAAAGAGATGTGATCACCTGATGTATTCAAACAACCTCTACATCATTCTTAAAGAAAGTCTTCTCAGAAAACATGAATTATAACAAGAAAAAGAACAAGCAAACTTTTACTCAAAAAATCCCAATTTCCAGAAGTACTCGCGACTGTCTATGAGGACAACTCGCGAATGATTCGTGACTGTTCAGTGGAACAACCCGCGAATGCAACTTGATATTCGTGACTGTTCAGAAGAACAACCCGTGAATGGGTATAAAAACTTTCTCAAAAGACAGAGAAAAAACCCTAAGACTTTCAAATGCTGAAGCAAGTAAGAAACAAGATAAAAATCACAAACAGACTTCCAAGCAAACACTGGTCAAGAAGACAGAAATGACCTACAGTAGTCTAGGCTTCCCCAGCGGAGTCACCAGTTCTGTTGTACAGGATTATGCACCTAATAACCATAGGTTTGGGGTTACCAACATACTCAATCACTTGCAGACAATTGACTTCTAAAGTACAGAATAGGAAATAGGAGGGTTAGAAGAACTTACTTGTTAAACGAAGGTCGATCCTTGCTTAGCCTCTTCCTCTCTGTTCCACTTCCAAAGTCTCCAAGATTGCTCCTCTTTCACCTGTCAAGAAACACTCTTCCAGATACAAGATGATTCATATACATATAAGTAGGTTAGATAAATCACATATTATACTAAAATGTAAACATTTATCAAACCACAAGATATGAAACACATATGAAAGAAGTAATCTCTTTATTATAAATAATGGAAAGAGTTAAGGTTACAACCCAACGTCTGAGACAAGGAATCCTCTGTCACCAAAGGATTCTGAGTTTCACTGCTCCAAATATTTCTGTAGACAATCCACCAGCATAACTTTGCTCTCCAAGTGTTACTATCCAACATCCTCCCCAAGGCCTATATTTATATGGGTGAAATAAGGTAGTTCTCGAAGGTTAGGGAGGTTATAGCAGTTAAGGAAATTAAGTTAAATGACTTAACTAATCTCCCATTAGCGCGTGTTTTTATATTTTAATGTTAAGAGACACATTCGTGGGTCTGTAGTAGAGCAACCCGCGAATGATTTGCGACTATGTATAATGGCAACCCACGAATACATGTATGCACGACTTGCTACACCGAGACTCGCGAGTGATGCGTGATTTGTATAGAAGGAGAGTCGCGAATACAACTCAACATAGGTAAAATGGCAAAGTAACCAGCTGGGTATATATGGAATGTACTTCATCATAAGCCAAGGTATAGTGAATATGGGCAAACCTCTATCCATAAGTGTCCTTTTGTGTGCCAACCTGAGGGATGTCAGCACTCGGACAGAGAGGTGCCATTCAGGTGTATAACAAAAGGATTATCAATTAATCTTAATCTCGAATCAATTTCATATGGAATTCTTAAAGGTACATCACCAAATTATATTGAAAATAATCAGGTAATATAAGAGAAATCTTTTGGAAATATTAATGATCTTTCTAAATTGAGAGACTCTTTTAATTTCTTCACTTCTAAATCTTACTTTTCTATTTATCCTGATTTATTTTCTGATTTTGATATGCTTAATATTCCATCTGAATTATCTAACCATGTGACTTCAAAATCACATTTTTATGAGATATCTAACATTGATGATTCACTTATTAAGCATGAGTTTGAGGGATTGGGACATATTCCATTATTAAATCATCATTCGATACAATATTTTAAAGAGAAATAAGGTTTATTGCAAGGTGGTTACAGTCAACCAATATTTGATGAGAATAAAACACCAATTTTTGTTGAAACTAAAAATGCTTGTTCTCATGAAAATTACTTATATGAGAGATATAATTTGATTGGTGATAATAAAATCTTTGCTGAAGAGTTTCCTATAACTTATGATCACCAAATTCTTACATCTCTTTTAATTGATCCTCTTTTATTTGATGACCCTTTAAATAAGATTACTTCTTTCGATATTAGGCCACTACCAATTCATTCACCTATTACATCATTTCATGATCCTACTTTGTATTTAAAACCAATTCTTCCAGTTGTTAGTGTGACAAATTATATTGATTTGATTCTTCGAATTGATTCTCATAAGATATTTTTACCACATAAGGAATTCATATTGTTAGATCATACTTTGCATTCTAAGTTTCATGATAGGATTGCGGAGAGGCTCGAAAATTCTTATATCAAGAAGTTTCCATTCAGTGGTAAGGCTTTATTTTCTGTATATACAAGTAAATATTTTAGTGGTAAGCACGATGCATCTAATTTTCTATTATTAACATACCATTTTCTTTTACTAATTGAAAGTGATTTTTTTCTTACAGGAATAAAAATGCTTCGATGGCTTCATTAGCTATTTCATTTTACTTGAATTTCATTACAATTGATATCTTTTGTACATAGTTAGGTTTAGGTTTAGATTAGTTTTCTTCATTTTTCCTTTTCTTGTTTTGAATAAATGCAGTTATGAAGATGATGTCAATCTCAAGAGGTGACACTTATCAATACATTCAGGGATGTTTTCTTTACCTTTGACTCTCTTGCTTATAATTATATTTATTTAAAATTTTCTTGTTAAGTCATATATCTTTTACTTTTTTCAACTTAATTGAGAAATTGTTTTATACATTCTTCATATCATAAGAAAGAACTTTTAAGAAAACAAAGAATGTTGTTGCACATCAATACCAAAATCTTTTGAGTTGTAACTACATATGTAATTAAGATTTAGTCTAAATTTCTTTTGGTTTGTTTTCTTTTGCATAATAAGGCCTAATTTATTAAAACATCTTACTTATTTTTAACAAATCCTTATGCCGCAAATTATAGAGAGACATGTTTTTTCATCTTGTAGAAATTAATTCTCTCTTTTCATTTGTGATATAGCTATTTCATGTTTCTCCACTTAAGATGTTAATCTATTCAGGGCTAAGTTTTCATTTTTATTTGCATATATCCATTTTAGATTTCCTACTTTGATTGGTTTTATTTTTCAAGTTGGCTATAATTTATTTATTTTTAGTTTGCTTGAAGTTTGAAAGGGGCTTATTGTATATAAATAAACTCTCTGGCTTAATTGCAGTTTATTCATCCATCTTGATTAGTTGTAATAAGGTAAATCTTCAAGATTCACTTAAACTGGTCAGTTTTTCTCAAATTTGATAAGGACCTATAACTGATAATGTTTATGTTTATAATCAAGATTAACCTTCAGCAATCTGTTTCTTTATAGTTGGGATAGCTGACAGGCTTCCTTTTCAAAACTTAGTACTTGGAAAATCTTTATCAATTTACATTAGTAGTCATTCTTTTAGAAATTTATTTACCATTTGCAATGAATTTTTTTAGTCTGCTCTATGCATAATTATTTGTCATAAGTTAGATTTTGATTGGAGAATGGTAGGTCTCATCACGAGTCGACCTACTTATGATCATCAACTTTATCAGGAGTAACATCATTTCTGATCACCAGCCGGCTTGTTTATTGCTGGAAAAGCTCGTGAATGATGCTGTTAATATCTGGTTAACAAACCTGGACAATATTCTTCAGTTAAAGTTTAATGGAAAAATCAATAATTTTTTTATAATTGGAGAAGGTCTTAAAAGTTTTGTTCAAAAATGTGAATAGATGTATCTTTACACTGCTGATGTAGATTATCTTTATCCTAAGTACTTTGTTTTGATAGGGTAATTTTTAGTTTGTCTATGACAAAATCTTTATCAACAGAAATGAAGGTAGTTTTGAAAATATTCACAGATATCAATTGGGGGCTGTTTCTTATTAGATTAAGGATTTCTGATTTGTCTTAAGCAAATTTTAAGATTATGTTTTCTTGCAATTCTTGAGATGGATAGAGATAACTAGTTCGCCTAGGTATGTCGCCATTTGTTGGCACCCCAACAACTCCCTTTGATTTTGCACAAAATAAAGGGACCCCATTTGAATTTTGTAAATACTTAGTGTTTGGTTTGCTTACTTGATTCGGTTAGTAATTTAATGATCTTCTTTGGATCCTTGATTACTTGTGTTTCCTTCTCTTGACTTGGTATTCATGGTTGAACAACACTTGCATATCCTTTTTTCTATGTTTTGGTTCATTTGAATTGATTTATCTTGATCTTTTGATAGTCTTACCAATGGTGAAGCATGATAAATTAACCAAACACTCAATCTTATGTTTTCCATTCATGTCTTAAAAGAGTATATTTTAAAAGAGTTGAGGTGAACTAATCATTCTCAAATAGAGCGAATTTCTGAATTTTTACTAAACATTCACTTTCATCCAGAATAAACTCTTTCATTTAATTATTTATGAAATCACTTACATTATAATACTTTATACACTTTTTAACTTTTATAATGTAAGTATATTATTCTAAAAACTATCATTTTTAGATTGAACATTAAAGACATGAGTTTCATTTTGATGATATGATTAGATTGTTTTTTCTTTTCTTTCTCAAAAGAGTTAATGTTGTGGTATAACATATTGCCTCTTAACAAGATCTTTTCTTTTGCATAAAATTTGATACAAATGATTTTGGAATTCTTTTTATTAATTACATATAGATAAAATATTAGAATTCTAGTCATTAATTGTACACATTTCATTACATGAAAATGAATTGATGGTTTCCTTTTTATGATGGAATTTTGTTTCGTTTGAAACGTGAAGATATTTATAATGCTTCACGTGTTATTTCAAAAAAATTCCTTCATAAGTGTTTTATGTCATCACCATTACATATGGCAACATAATGAAATAAAAACTCGTGAAATTAAAAAATGGAATGTCTCTTAAAGATAGATCTCCAGAACTGAATTAGATGGCAATCCACTACATTATATATGGAATGACGGGTTGAAATTACATTTTTCAAAAGAAAAGATAAAAAAAAATAATTGTGGTCAATATTGAACTAAGTCAATCTTGATTGTTACTAAATTGCATAATTACAAAGGAGGTAGACACTATCATGCTGCCACGTTTCACTGCCATATGAAGAAAAGTAGCCACTTCAACGTCTACAACAACAGATGTATTAATTCACTGCATGATAAAACTATCAGTTCGTGTGATTTTCAACATATTTCAAGGATATTTATATCAGGGAAAACAAAGGAAAGACACAGTTTCATTAAAGGGGATATGCTGAGAGAGATAAGTGAACATGAAATCACAATTAGCATTATTTTAGTTTGAACTAAATCACCGAAAATCTTGGAGATCATAGCACTATAGAATCCTCAGATCGCTGAGCTTAGGCATTATCAAGAGTTATCAAGATTGAACCAAACTAGGAGCTTCCCACGATATCTAAGGGATAATTGAAGAATTGTTATTACTCCTTGATATTCTCGGAGATAGTTCATGCCAATTCCTTAAAATACGGTTACACCATCTAACAAGAAAGATGCTAGAGTGCAAGTTACTTTGGTAAAATTAAAGCATGTACAGTAAGTTTTTCCGTAATTAGTTTTTAATAAATAATGTTACAGATTTCTTCTATCTTAAGAAACATCACAAGAGTTTGGTGAAGGATGACTTACAGTAAGGTATCATATTATTAGACACGTTACACCAGATAAGTTGAATAGAAGCTATTTAACATCAAAATATTAAACTTCAACAACTTGCAAATATGCTACTACATTGCTGAGTTTAACATTATGAAATCAAGGAATCGATGAGATAAATATTTAATAGCATAAAGCTTGATGAAAAGGGAGACTCTCACAATCTACTCTTCTTTTTTGTTTTGATTATATTTCCTTTATTTTGTTTTGGCTAATGAGTGTTCTTGTTATGTAGAATGAAAGTGAAAGCTTGAATCGACACTTTCAGAGAATTGTCCGTGCAGTAAAATTTTGTGCTGACTGGGCCTGTAAATAAAAACATCAAAGCAAAGCAGGAGATGCATAACAACAATCGAAGTGCTGAAGATGGGTTCGACTGAAAAGAAGGGAGTAGGTTGGCGCAACAAATAAATTACAATATGACTTGAAAGAGACAAATTTTGACAGCAAACTGGGAGTAAATGAGGGTGAAATAACAAATTCCAAGACATGGGTTTTTTGTAGAACGGACTCATTTAGCTGAGAGGTGAGAAATTTCCTCAAAAAAGTGAAGCATATGGGAGATATATGAGGGGATTTGAACACATTTTTCATAGGTGCAGCCAGCTAAGAAATCCAGTGGAGTTTCTGTTGGTGATCCATTGTCTATTTAAACAACAATTTTCTACAAAAGAGGGAGGGGGGGGGGAACACTCTAGGAAACTAGACGAAATTATTTTTCCATTTTTCTATATGTTTCTCTACTAGGGATGGTCTCCATAAACTAGAGAGATGACTATGTTTCTCTTTCTGATTTTTTTCTTGTTCCTATGCAAAACTCAGTTTTTCTCATGGAACCAGAGACGAAGGTGTTTCCTAAGGCTGATACATCAAAGCTCTTTTGAAGCTATGGTGCTTTGAATGGACATTGGAACCTATTCTCACAGCTTTGTAAAATTTCTTTTTGGAGTAATTGAAGCAGATTACTTGTTTTGTTCATCATTATTTTTTGTGGGATTGAAGCAAACTGTAAAATTTGCTTTTAGTTTATGCTTCATTTATTATGATCAGAGTCTTTTAAAACTTATTTTGAAAGATAGTGATTGTTGTTGCATTTGATCTATCAACTGATATTGATTTACATTGCAGAATTAAAAGCATCTAACATTTTTTTGTGATCTTAATCCGTTAATTTGTAAGATCTTTTAACTTTTTTTTAGCATGTAATAGTTTGATTGTGAGACCGTTCTTGAATTTAAATTATTATATGTTTATCTTTTAAATGCAAGCTGAATTAATATTAATTTTAACTCTTGCTCTTGGCCAAGATAGGTAGTCTTCATTTAGGTTATCATAGAATAGAATTGGGAGCTACTATTTTCTGCATTTAGCTTAAGATAGTCTTTAGCATTACTTAGTCATTAAGTTAAATTTCTCTGATTTGTTAGCAGTTTGGTTTGAGTAAACTTGGCACACACCCACCTTAGAGAGACCTTCTATTCTGACAGCACATCATACAGGTAGAAGGGCCTTGATCCTGTGAAGTATAGTTACTTTAAACACATACAAGATTGCATTAAGTCAAGTGTGTGGGTTGTCTTTCCATAAGTTGCCCTAGGACAGTTGTTCCGGCCAACACAACTTTAAAAAATTTTACCCTCAATTCCAAAGGGATGAACAAAATACAAAGAGAAGAACAAAATACAGATCCATAGTCCAAGGTCACAACACTTTCTTGGAGGTCAGAACTATTCTTAACACATGTTTTATTATTATCAAGATGGATATTGACTAGTTACAGTTCGATAAGCTCCAAACACATAGGTGAAGGCAAATATCTAATAGCTTTTGATCCAAACAAATCCATTTTACTAAGAAATAGTTGTAGTAGTTTCATCAATAACATTAATGCACTAGATCACTACTTTTCACGTGTATGTGTTTTTCTCTGCTATTTATCATTTTGATTTGTGCTAGGAAAGTTGTTTTTTCTTTGTTTCTTGATATTGAAGCTTTGATTTTGTCTTTTTTCTTGTGCAGGTATATGTGTACCATTACAGGAATGAGTGACCTTGATCTTGTTAAATGGCCCAAATCACAATGGCGTAATATCGAGGTACTCATTGTTGGAAATATATGCTTCATTTCCTGTCAAATTTCTAAAGTAAGGGTTCCTGAAGTTGAGATGTTACTAAAAGTTTTAACTCTTCATGCATGAGGGTCTTGTCATCTTATTTAATGTGTTTTTGTTTATTTTCCAAGCAGATTGGGTGGGATGAATCAAGTGCTGGTGAAAGGCAAAATCGAGTTTCTATTTGGGATATTGAGCATGTTGCCACTCCATTTTTCATTTGTCCTCCACCCTTTTTTAGTCCCAAGCGACCACGGTAGCCTGGAATGCTGGGTAAAATCTATCCATCCACTTTAATAAATATTGAAATTTCTAGACAAAAAATTTGAGTCATTCTTGTATCATTTATAAAATCATTACCATATGGTCCTTTTGTCACTAATGTTATATGTTGTATCTTCAAAAATTGTTGCAGTGTTTTTTGTTCCATGTTTCCTTCAATGTACTTATGCGTATCTAACAGAAGATGATATCATGCTATTTTGTTTTCCATGTCCATGCCATATGAGTTAGTATGTATAGTGTGCATTATCTTTGAGAAAACATGAAAATTTATTATATGTTGTTTCTTTGAATCTTTTTGCTTATACTCATTTAGCTAGTATTTGAAACTTGAGAGATTTAGGTGGCTCCCCATTGAACTTATGGTCCTCAAATAGGCCTACAAATAGGCATAGGTTATGATGGTCCTCTTCCCAGAGCTTGTCCATTGTAATAAATTCCTCTTCCGAGTCACAAAATGGGAAACTCTTGCATGGCCTGAATACACATTGTTCAAGACCATGACCATGAAACATAGTCATTTGAATCACTTAATGAAAATATATTGTATAGTCCAAGCTCTCATGGTGTTTAGAGCTTGGGAATTACTAGGTTAGGTTTGAGTTTCTTTCTAATATAAGTTTTCTATAATAAAACACCTTAAAGAAGAAATCCATAACATTTGGCAGAATTATGGAAAACCCCTGTTGTCGCTACAATTTGGAAAATACTGAGTTAGGTTCGAGTTTCTTTCTAACCTAGGACTTTTATAATGATATTCAATGATCTAGGGTTTTGGTTCTAGTTTCTTTCTTATAACAAAACATGGCTTGACAATCTTGCTCGAGGTAGTGACTGATTTTCATCCTTCTCCAACGGACCGAGCATACACGTGAGCAAAAAAACGCTAACTATCATGGCTATGGTGGAACTCGAATCCTTCTCTAAACCTCCCTTAAGCATCTAATCTAGGTGGGGTCGGCTTAATAGCTTATTTGGGAACCGGTTGCTGAGATAACTCACATAATAACAATCAAACCAATTTGAATGCGAACCAAAATGTGATGGGTTCGTCCATTAATTGTAACTAATAGATTGGCTAGACTTCATAATCCATATCAGCCAATATGGGTCAAATATGGGTTAGATGAAACTATCAAATTGGGTATGTCATTAGCTGATCAATGTAAATGCATGCACAGTGAAGAAAACCCATGTTTGAAAGCTAATAAGGAAGGATTCAAGTTGGTGAAGAAGCATGCAGTATAAACAGAGACCCTTTGGGTTATTGGTAAAAGTAAAGTAATCAAGTAGTCAAGGTATATAAATGAGGTGTCCAATTGCTCACCCAGACAAGATCTCGTTCACCATAGCTGATTGAGAAGGAACAAATCACCATGGATGAGAGAGTGAGGACCATTCGACCCCATAAAAACAGGGGTTTGCTTTATCCAAAGCCTAAAATGAGAAGGCGGGATTGAAATGTACCAACCTTGCACAACTTGGGTCTAAGCCTGCTCTAATAGCCTCTGCCTTACCTCTATTGGCTAAGAAACCCTAGAGATTTGCAGGACTATATTAACAATTTAAAAATAGACATGAATTAGGGCAGGGTACTCACAATTTTGGGATCCATTGTCTTGACTAACAATTCACCTCCTTGTCCGCTACAAAACCACAATTATCAACTCTCCTTACTCTTCATGGCCGGTCCAAATCGTTTCTCCCACTATCCAAATCATTTCTCCCACTGATATTGTTCTACGACAAGTTGGGCAGATTGACCCTTGATCACTGAATGACAAGCACCCAACGAGATGCACAACACAAAGGAAAGCTTTATCGTGATCACTGAACACAAGCACCCGATTAGATGCATAAAAGAAGCTTTCTCGTGAAGCTGAAAGGAAAATAGCGCGCCACAGTTAGTGTTTTTTTGTGCTTTTATGTTTTTGTGCTTATATATATATATATATATTGTTTTATGTTTTAATTTATTTATGCTTTATTTTATTTATTTATTTATACTATGTTTTTTTTTATACACAAAGAGGGGGGTGTATCTATGTGAGTCTTTATGTGTGCAGTGAATCTATGATGATGAGTATGAGGATGTCGCTAATGATGATGATGTCAATGATGATCATGATGTTATCCATGATGCTGATCATTATGATGATGATGATGACCATCTTGATATCATATGCAATGATGAAAATGCTAACCATGCTGATGATGACGCTGATGATGCTGTCGATGGCGATGATGTTGTTGGTGATGACGACGATGACGATGATGTTGATGGATGATCATGATGTTGATGGATGATGATGTTGAATGTGATGAAGATGATCATGATGATGATGATGAAGATGACGATGAAGATGGTGATGATGATGATGAAGATGATGTTGATGATGATGATGATGATTTTAATGATGATGATGATGTTAATGACAATGATGACGATGATGAACCACGTGATGATGATGTTCATGAAGATGATGATGATGATGATGATGATGATGATGATGATGATGAAGATGATGTTGATGATGATGAACAGGATGATGATGATGAGGATGGTGATGATGACGACGATGATGAACCACATGATGATGACAATGACGATGACGATGTGTGATGAAGATGATGATTGTGTGATGATGATGATGTGTGATGATGACGATGTTGATGATGATGATGATGATGTGTGTGATGATTATTTTGATGGTGATGAAGATGATGATCATGATGTTGATGATGAAGATGATGAAGATGATGATGAAGATGATGATGATGATGATGAAGATGATGTTCATGATGACGATGGGGATGGTGAGGATGATGACGATGATGAACCACATGATGATGATGTTCATGAAGATGATGATGATGATGATGATGATGAAGATGATGATGATGATGATGAAGATGATGTTGATGATGATGAACATGATGATGATGATGATGATGAACATGATGATATTACTAAGAACATTGAAATATATCTTATTTAATAGCTATAAGGCACAAATATGCTATTGAGGAGACTCAAACTTTGGTGGGTGGAATGACAACAATTAGGAGATTAAGACTTTTATGGGTGGAATGAAAACATTTAAACAACTTAAGAAGCCATTGTTGTGGCAATTTAACAAAGTCTAAATATCTAAAATGATTTTGATGGTTGTCACCAAACTATAAAATTGTGGTAAGATCAAAGATATATGAAAAAATTGGAATCTGATATCTTTTTGTGAGCCATAAGGTATGTAAAAGATTAAAAAAAACATTAATGTTATGTTCTACATTCTTGACATCGAGATCTTTTTATTATAGAAATAAACTAAGTAAAAATTTTGGACATCAATTTTGCTAACTACATTCTTCTATATAAATATCTTATTTAAATTAAATACTTTTTTAAAATAAACCTAAAACATTCAAAACAAAAATATAATTATAAATGCTAAAATTACATATAAAATATTTTATGGAAATTAAATATTTCAAATATAAATTAAATTAAATATTTATAGCTATAATCACTTTATTTTTATTAGCAAATATCACGTCAAAAGAAAACCATGTGTGTTACTAACTACAATGTAGCTTATGTGCATTATCAAATGATAAAGGTTTAGGCATAAATCACTTGAAATTAATATTTATTTATAGTATTTGGAAATATAATTAACTCACACTATCAAGATATTAGTGTTTTAAAACACTAATCTTCACGCTATGATGATGATGACGATGACAATGATGATGATGATGATGATGATGACGACGACGATGATGATAATGATGATTTTGATGACAACAATGACAATGATAATGATGATGACAATGATGATGGTCATGATGATGAAGACGACGATGACGACGTCGACGACGATGATGAAGATGACGATGAGGGTGATAATTATGATGATGACGATTATGATGATGATGATGATGATGATTATATATGATGAAGATGATGATGATGATGTCTGTAACTCTTTTTAAAAAGAAATAAGATAAAAGAATAGGTCTAATTAAATATTTAACTTTCATTATATTTCATCGTTGACGATGACGACAACGATGATGAAGACAATGACGATGCTACAAACGGCGATGACAATGATATGAAGTAATTAATTTGATCTAGGTTTAATTTTAATGATGATGATGGTGATTAAGATGATGATGATGGTGACGATGATGATGACGATGATGAAGATGATGATGATAATTATGATTTTGATGACGACGATGACAATATTGATAATGATGATGACAATGATCATGAGGATAACAATGTCATGTTCATCTATTATGATGAAGATGATGATGTTGGTGATGATTATGTTGATGAGGATGACGGTGATGAAGACGATGCAATGATGACGATGATGATGATGAAGATGATATGAAGACGGTATGATGATGAAGATGATGAAGATAATGACGATGCTACAGACGACGATGACGATGATATGAAGTAATTAATTTGACCTAGGTTTAATTTGAATGATGATGATGGCGATGAAGATGATCATGATGATGGTGACAATGATGATGATGATGATGATAATTATGATTTTGATGACGACAAATACGACAACGATGATGATAATTATGATTTTGATGACGACGATGACAATATTAATGATAATGATCATGAGGATAAGTCATCATCTTCTTCATCTAAGTCATAATTTGTAGCATTAGATCCAGAGTCAAAATTGTAAGGGTTGACCATATCATCATCGTCATCATCATCAGTTATGCTCATTGTGTCATCGTTGGTATAACTTTCATCGACATTGTTTGCTACATCATCGAATTCAACTATTTCTTGGAGTAAATCTTATATTGGATCATCATCATCATCTAACTCATGTTGATCATGCTTTGTGTCATCGTATCCTTCTTCTGGATAACCCTCTTCATTAGCATTGTCTAGGTTATACTTTATCGGCCTTCCCCTTGGATCGTGTCTCACAACAAATGACCAGCCCGCTTTACCTAGAACCTCTGAGTAAAATATTTGTTCACATTGGCTTGGAAGAACATAGGGCTCTATTCTTGGCTCAAACAACCTTGTGTTTACCATGGTAAATCCATTATCATGTTCAATAATAGTTCTATCAAGATCACATTGATTCAATCGTAACCTGTACCATTTGAAAATGAATAGAACTACCTTAAAGGATTTAAAGTCACACTATATAATATCTTCCAAATACCCATAGTATCGATTTTCTGAGAGTTCTGGATGTCTGTTAGTTCTAGATGAAACATTGGTAACCTCAAAGACAACCGATACCTCAGAATCCAATGTTTTCTTTGTTTCATCCAATTTTTTGATCCGATATCTTAATAAACTTTATAATGTTAAACCTACAAATGGACGATATTCATTCCCCCCCTCAGCGTGTCCATGTTCCTTGCAATTTTTTGTGGATATTGAGATCAATATTCTTATCCTCTTAAATCCCCTACATTGAGTACATGGACAATAACATTTGCCATCACCCCTTCGTTTTGTTGCATCCCATAGTCTAGAAAGAAATTATTGGTTATCTTCGTTTGGATCTGAAATATTTCTATTTGACATTTTGTCACAAAATTCGTTAATGAATATAACCCGTTGTCTTAAAAAATCAAGTTCCACAGATCAACATTTTGTCCAACAGAGGGAAGTCAAAGGATAAAAAATTCCCGACAAATTGTCTATCGATGAAATTTTTTTTTCCCACAAACACCCATTGAAGATTAAAACAATTCTTGAAAACATCTGTCGAGGAACAAATACTTTTCACAAATCTCTCGTCGCTTCTACAACAAACATGTCGAAATGTTTAAAACAATTTATATTTATAATGGCCATGCGTCAGATATTCGACACCTTGAACATAGTTACCATTGGAAATATGGGACCATAAATTTAAAATCATGTAAACCTTACATTTAAAAAAAAAAAACCTATACATCTCGTCGGATCTCCGATGCTAAGGGGTCGGATATCCGACACTATTGGGTTTACATACCATCGGATATATGACACCATACCTTTGGATATCCAACACTTAAGGGTCTGATATGCGACACTCTGGGGGTCGGATATCCGACCCCTGCTGTGTCGGATATTCGATGGTGCTATAAAAAAAATTTGATCGGCATTCTTTTTAGTGATTATTGTCCGACACATCTGTACGAAGTGTCGGATGACGTCGGATTTTCGGTTCAAATCCTGTTGTGGTTTAAGCGCTGGTTAGACGACAAGCTAACCATCTGAAGAGTGAATTAATATTGATTGTTTATCATTCATGGCTCATGCCCAAATTCCTATTTGGGAATCAATTTTTAGTTTTACATTAGTTAATATTCCCAATGAGACAGTAAACCTCTTTTCAAAACTTGAATTTGATGGTGAAGGCGATATATCTACAAGGAAACACCTCAAGAAGTTTTTGTCTAAATGTAATAAACATAATATTATTGATCTTAGTGCTACTTGTAGGTTATTTTCTCTTACTCTCAATGGACGAATCAAATGCTAGTTGGAAACATTTCCACCTAATTTATTTTTTACATGGTTTTAATTTGCACATGAATTTTTAGATACTTTTAAGGATTATGATTCTAATAAACTATGCATTGAATTGTAGGCTCTTCGAAGGAAGAAAGGTGAGTCTTCAGAAGGATTTTTAGAAAGGCTTTCTCATATCCTTTGCAAATTTCATATTACTAATTTACCTTCTGAATCTGATCTTTTAAATATTGTTTTCAACTCTCAAGGTCCTCTTATTCAACAAAATCAAGACGTTTGTCAAAAGGATGTTTCAACAAATCATTTACCAACCCTTCTAGAAACTTCTTCCTCCATCATTGATTCAGATACTTCCATAATTTCTACCCAACCCCAAGGTGACAAGATCGATGTAGAAGAGGTACCAAATCCTTCTGATGATTATTCTCTTCTCAAAGGAGAAAGGCATACTTCTTTTATCCAAAATATTGAACCAATATATATTAAGGAATCAAATGGGAAAGAATGTATTTATGATGGATTTATTTGTATAGATAGAGAAGTTGATTATGTTGATGAACGACAATATTCAAATTATTTTGTTACAAAAATAGATCAAGATGAATTAATTATAAATCAAACTATATGTTCACCATTTTCTGATTTTTGAACTAATTTTTCTTTCGATTCAATTATCAAAGAACACAAATATGTTAATGATAATTTTATGTGTTCTAGAATTCAATAGAAAAAGTCGAAGAAGATGACATGAATCTTAGTTGCTCAACTAAATTTTGTTCACAAAAAGAGATTAATCTTTTTCAAGCAAAGATTGATAAAATTTTTGATTTACATGAAGGTGTTGTACAGGATTATGCACCTAATAACCATAGGTCTGGGGTTACCAACATACTCAATCACTTGCAGAAAATTGACTTCTAAAGTACAGAATAGGAAATAGGATGGTTAGAAGGACTTACTTGTTAAACGAAGGTCGATCCTTGCTTAGCCTCTTCCTCTCTGTTCCACTTCCAAAGTCTCCAAGATTGCTCCTCTTTCACCTATCAAGAAACACTCTTCCATATACAAGATGATTCATATACATATAAGCAGGTTAGATAAATCACATATTATACTAAAATGTAAACATTTATCAAACCACAAGATATGAAACACATATGGAAGAAGTAATCTCTTTATTATCAATAATGGAAAGAGTTAAGGTTACAACCCAACGTCTGAGACAAGGACTCCTCTGTCACCAAAGGATTCTGAGTTTCACTGCTCCAAAGATTTATGTAGACAATCCACCAGCATAACTTTGCTCTCCAAGTGTTACTATCCAACACCCTCCCCAAGGCCTGTATTTATATGGGTGAAATAAGGCAGTTCTCGAAGGTTAGGGAGGTTATAGAAGTTAAGGAAATTAAGTTAAATGACTTAACTAATCTCCCATTAGCGCGTGTTTTTATATTTTAATGTTAAGAGACACATTCGCAGGTCTGCAGTAGAGAAACCCACGAGTGATTCGCGACTATGTATAATGGCAACCCGCGAATACATGTATGCGCGACTTGCTACACCTGAGACTCGCGAGTGATGCGCGAGTTGTATAGAAGGAGAGTCGCGAATACAACTCAACATAGGTAAAATGGCAAAGTAACCAGCTGGGTATATAGGGAATGTACTTCATCATAAGCCAAGGTATAGTGAATATGGGAAAACCTCTATCCATAAGTGTCCTTTTGTGTGCCAACCTAAGAGATGTCAACACTCAAACGGAGAGGTGCCATTCAGGTGTATAACAAATGCCCCCTAATGTGTGAGGTCAGAGGGGAACGATGGCTAAAATACATTATAATCTTTAACTCTGGAGAAACTCAGAAATCCAATGGAGCAGAGAGAGTGCCTGAAACAAATACATAGTAATGTCATATACAAAGTTACATCTGAGGATGCTATGTTCAATTTACTGGAACACTAGCTCCTTTACAATATTTGATTATATCATATGATACGGGTAAAACCTCGTATATTACAAAGGTGGATCGAAGCCACAATACAATAATGATGAGTCTTCAAAGATCTAGAAGCTGGATATAGAAATGGAACATAGTCTTGCGCAACTTATTTCATGAGTGAGGAACTAAGGTCTTCATAAAGGATCCCAAAGAACCAGTACAATCCAATCCATGTGAATAAGGGTAAGCTGAAGTCGAACATGGAGAGGATTCAACAGTTTGTCAACCAATAGATGATAATTGACAACTGAAGCAAAGGAGTTCACCAATGACGAAAGTGAATCCTGAGGTACTATCATCAAAAATCTAGGTCTTCGTCATCAGGAAGTGATGAAACGGAACCATACTGTGATAAGGAAGGAAATAGATCCTCCATCGGATCACAAGAGTGACTAGGAACTGGGAAAAAGAAGGTAGACACAAGTAGACAAATAATAGATATAACAGTGATAGGATCAGGCTATAGATCAAATATTGGGAAGAATCCTTGAATAGTGAGCACGACACAGAGATGACCCAAGGCAGTGTATAACAGATAGATAGGACAACTAGACTTATATGTCATGTAGGAGACATGATCAGATTCCCCAGGTATAATGGACAAGAGGAGGAGTCAAAAACTCGAAGTGATAGCTGAACAAAGGTGTACACTAAAACATGGATATCGGAAAGCAAAGAGTGCTATGTTCAAGGATGACAGGCTGCCATTACTGAAAACAAGAGAAAACTTCTTCCTTACCTTCCTTGTTAAGTTTTAACGAGTCCAGGAAAGTCAACTCGGTTCCCTCTTAATTTTTTAACAAGCTTGAAGAGATGGGAAAATAATGCTTGATAGTGTCACTGATTCGTGGATTTAATGAGCCTGAACTAGTACATGCTCAGTCGGTGTTTTCACATTTAGAGAGTCTGAAAAATCCAAAGAAGACTCTAGGGGGGTCCTTTTTCATCCAATTTAGTCTCCTGAGGCCGAAAAAGTATAAAACAAACCACAGAAGAACTCTCTTAACTTCTGAAG
>LPNX010947549.1:40205-73425 GCA_001517045.1 Pseudotsuga menziesii
ACGAAAAAGGTTAAATTACCACCTACCCAACACTCCTTCCAGAACAACATAAAATAGCTTGAGTTTTACGAGTGTGAAGGAAAGCAAGATCACTCGGAAAGATCCATTTGGTTACGAGAAATGGTGCTTACAACAATAAACTCATTGCTTTGTTCTTGAGTGTTTAACGAGCATGACAAAGACACAAAGTACACTCGAAATCTTTTTCATGTTTGGGTCCAGAGCACGAAAAAGAGAAAACTAAGCTCAAACTAGGTGTTCCTTTTCCGTAAATTTAGTCCCTCAGGTCTGCAAAAGTGATAAACCTATACCTGAGAATACTCTTCTCAATTCAAAAGAAAAGACAATGATCCTTTCTCGTATTATTCTGCATGGTCCGAGAAAGAGATAACCTACCACCAATGCAGATGCCCATTCACATATTCTTAATGAGCTTGAACGGATGAGATAACTCGGAAGTCAAGTCTGTTTTGAAGGAGTCAGACCTGGGCCTAAAGAAACTCCATAAGGTCGGGGAGTCCTATAAAGGGATAGCTTGTAAAAAGAGATTCATAAGAAGCTCTATTTGGCGTGAAAAATAGCTATGAGGAAACCCCTGGGCTAGAAACAGTGACAGAATGAGTACCAAAGGATGGAAATGGCATATAAGGATGATACTCATGAAAAAGGGACCCTAGCCATGGAAGAACAATGGTAGAGACAAGGGACTAATGGCTTAGAATACCATAGTCCATGGCAAAATGTTGCATACTAAGGTTAATGTGGAGTGATAAGATGCCAACATGTGTTGGAAAGAGCACAAACCACCCTATAGAAGCATCAACACTTTGTAAAAGTTGGTAAACCTGTTCCAAGGCACAAAGAGGGTGATATTAGTCAATTGACATTTCAAACTATATAAAAAGACCCATTTTACGAAATATTATTTCTATAAATAGTTTGAAAATTAAAACATTTCTCACCATTTCCACTTTTTGAACCAAAAAGGAAAGTTTACCCTCTATCTTTGATCGATCGTCGTGGACAATTGGACCGTCAGAATCAGAATCCGTCAGCTTCAGGTAATTCTGCACCCTAAGCTCATCAATTTGATCCAAACAAATTTAAAAATTAATGGTTAATTCAGTATTTTTCATCAACCTAAATTATGGCAATGCGCATTCGCGGGTTGCAAGGGGTAAGAATCGCAAATACACGTCTCATTCGTGGGTTGTTGAACAGGAGAGTCACGAATGACTCGCGACTTGTCTAAGTAGACAGTCACGAATGCTGCGCTATAGGGAAAATCTTTAAAAATAGTCAAAAATTTTTAAATTTTTATGATGAAATACTGAACCAAATTATGTGTATTTGTCAGGAAAAATATGGTGCTGGAATGGAGAGAGAGGGAACATGAAATGATGGATCATGCGGCTCTCCAAATCCCTCCTACCATCCAAGCATTAAGGACTAGTGGGCTACTCAATTTCTTTTGTACATCGCCCATGCGGGCCAATGTCTGCATACTAGAGTTCTTGGTCAATTACTAGGACAATGACATGGGGATGTTCAATATTCAAGGTGAGACTTTGGAGCTTACCGTAGAAGATATCTATTTCATAACCGGGTTGTCACAATGGGGAGCACCGGTGAACCTGGAGGGCACTGGCAGGGGTGCAGACCCCTTGAGTGTCCAAAACTATGTCGATGTATTCTGCAGACTGGGTACTCAAAAGAAAGGAAGCAACGTTCTCATTGCAGACATCCAGGATTTTACACTTCAGGTATTAGCCAATACTATTGTGAGACTTTCAGGGTCAATAGGGTTACATATGGCCACCAGGAATCAGATGAGGGTGGCGGTTGACTGCTTTAGAGGTGCTCTCTATGATTGGTGCTCGGGAATTTCCCCCATTATGAAGAGGCAATTATCTGACTGTAAGAGGGGAAAATGCAAGAACTTTGGCTATGCGAGCATATTGGTAGCGTTCTTCTTCTTCGAGAGTGCCAGCTATGAGCCCTGCTATACCACTACAGGTCAGATCTCCTCGTCAGCCAAGGCTGAGTCGGTGGGGACACATCTTCCTCCGTCAAGGAGGAGGAGACATAGTACATAGCATGTATGATGATGACTTTTACACATGGTGGGAACGGCAGGTGCTAGCGTTGGAGCAGTTTCCATACGCCGGGATGGATTTTTGAGGTGACCCCGACCTTGTCCTCCCTCCAGGAGGAGCATGGGGAGAGATGGGTAAGTAATTTTTTAATTTTTTATCATTATTAAATTTTTATGAATTTTCAAATGATAGGATATATACATATGAAAAAGTCTAAACCCTATTCATGTGTCAAAATGCAGATATTGGACCAGTCCGCCCTGAAGGGCACCCACGTACCTTCGTACGTCCAGTTGCAGGGGGAGACCTAGGATTGATCAGGTTACTCGAGATGAAGATGGGCAGGCTGACCGAGTGAGTACCTACGATACGGAAAGAGCATCTTCCTGCAGCCATGCAGGAGTTTCTAGTTGGGGTTCCACCGGCCTGGCTACGTCTTTTCAGACGAGTAGCTAGAGCAGTACTTGTATACAGAGATGCGGTGGAGTCTGTCGAAGCCGAGGAGGCTGAGGAAGCCAGGGGGCATAGAGATCATGGGGACCAAGGAGGTCCTAGTGGCCATGACGGCTAGGCTTAGTTCTAGGGCATTTTGATGGATGATGATCCAAATTTTTGTATATTTTGTATATGACTGGATCTACAGATCAGACTCGATCTATCTATAGACATATATTTTACATATATATATATTGATGTTTGGTTGTCGGCTCATTTACAAGTGTTTTTTATATGTATATTTTATGGAATGTGTGTAAGATGCCAATCCAAAATATAATTAGCATATGCATCAGTCAATGAATTTTGGTTTTGTCGAATATGATTGAAAGTAATAACTTCAAAATGTCTTTCCAGTAAACGAATTTGCATAAACTGACGTAACAAGATAGGATTACGTACCTGATAAGATCGATTGAGCTGGGAAACAACCAACTGAGAATCCAAACGGACTTCAAGCTGGGTAATGCCATGTGACAAAGCATCCCATAGGAGCTCAATAACGACCCTATATTCAGCAACATTATTAGAATCAGGACCTAGGCAAGCGCCTCCCGCGGCAAAAAGATGTCCTGTGGGAGAATAGATAACCCATGATGCCGAAGCTATGTTACAAGTGTGGCGGCTGGCGCCATCAGCGAAACCTACATACATTTCGAAAGACATCTGCAACAACCAGCAGATAGTATAAAAAACAAAACTGACAACCTAATGTACATAAAAAATACATACACTAATATACAAGAAAAAGTGCTAAGCCTAAGCGTAGTACTTCTTCAAGTAGAGCCCATTTCTAGGCTCGGGCAGCTTATTCCCATCATAATCCATTGGTTCATATGTGCCTTTACTCAATACTTTAGACACGACATAGGGTCCTAACCACATGGCCTTGAATTTTCTTGCCCCCAGAGGTTCTTTATCTTGGTCCCAGAGCAAGACAAGTTCCCCTTCAAAGAAAACCCTAGGTTTGACCGATTTATCATATTGAGCTTTAACCCTATTTTTGTGAGCCTAGTTAGCAGTAAGCGCATCTCTACATTGTTCATCAAGGTGCTCTAAGTGTACCAAGCGTTCTTCAAGCTCAGTCGTATCAGGTAACACATGAATAGCTATCTGCAAGGATGGGATTTCGCATACAATCGGCATAATAGCTTCCACCCCGTGAACGAGTTGGAAGGGGGAAAAACCCATAGCAGTCTTTACATTGGTTCGATAAGCCCAAAGAGAAGGGTATAACATGATGTGCCAATTGGAGCGGGATGCATTAATAGTACGTTTAAGAATGGTTTTTAAAGTCTTGTTTACAGCCTCAACCTGACCATTTGCTTGCGGATAGTATGGAGAAGAATGTTCTTGTCGAAATCCGAGCATGGTGGTCAGTTCTGTCATCATGTTATTTTGGAAATGACTGCCATGGTCAGTGACAATCACCTGTGAGAATCATTTAGGACAATCTTCACTTCCTCATGAGTAAGGCAGCGACGTAAGACGGAATCTACCCCTCGTCAATATAAATTATCTCCTATAATGAGGTAGTTTTTAGCATGAAGGCGTAACTTACGTCGGTCTTCCCTAGAGTAAGCGGCAGGATACTTCAAAGTTTGGAGATATATAAGAATATCTCCATACCAAGGATCAGAGGTGGATATAAGGAAGATGTGCTCATCTGGGAATGAGTAATCCTCAATCACTACATCTTCTTCCGTAGGAAACTCTGTTATAAGCTCAGCAAAAACTAAGGACTTTTTAGACTTAGCAGATTGGAAAACCAAGTCAAACTCTTGGAGAATGAATATCCATTTATTGAATTTTCCTCTAACAATGCATCAGGATAAAACATATTGGAAAGGGTTTACATCTGCCACTACAGTGGTGGTCCTCAGTAAAATGTAGTGCCGTAACCTCTGTACAGCATAAACAGCCGCTAAGCCTAACTTCTCGACGTGGGAGTACTTGAGCTCAGGTCCAACCAAAGCACGGCTAAGATAATAAATGACATGCTCAACGAGCTTATCTTCCTCCTGAACTAGCACTACCCCAATGGTCGACTCTGACGCGGCCAGATACAATATAAAATCCCTAGAATAATTTGGTGGGTGAAATAAGGGAGCCGACAACAAGGCTTTTTTCAATGCCTCGAACGCAAGTTGTGTGGTTTTATCCCATGCAAATGGGGTGTCCTGTTTGAGCAGGCGCATGAAACATTTAGTGATCTTGGCATAATTAACGATAAAACGTCGAAGGAAGTTAGACTTTCCTTGCAAGCTTTGAAGTTGCCTGAGAGAGCGAGGAGGAGGAAGATTTACAATGGCCTCAACTTTTAGTGGATCCACCTAGATGCCTCTACTAGATACTATGAATCCGAGTAATCTCCCTGACTCGACGCAGAATACACACTTGTGGGGATTCAAGTGAATTTTATAATATTTGCATCTTTCAAAGATCAACTATAAATGATCTGGATGTTGGATCCTCTTGTGAAAATGTGCGGGTAGATCATCAAGGTATGGCTCGACAATGGCTTTAATGTCATGAAAAGTGAAGTTCATAGCTCGTTGAAAGGTTGCCCCCACATTTTTCAATCCAAAGGGAATTTTCCTATATGCGAATGTACCCCAAGGGCAAATGAAAGCAGTTTTATGCTGGTCTTCCGGTTTGATTTGGATTTGATTGTAGCCAGAGAAACCATTCATAAATGAAAAGACCTCACTCCCCGCACAAGCATCTATGATCTGATCTATAAATGGTGTGGGGTAGTTGTCCTTAGGACAGGATTTTTTAAGATCTCTAAAGTCTGTACAAACGCGAATAGTCCCTTGCTTTTTATCAACAGGAACTGGGTTGGACACCCATTCAGTCAAAGCTATGGGATATATGAAACCTGCTTTCAACAGTTTTTCAACTTCTGCCTTCATAGCCGCCACTTTACGTGGGTTCACGGGTCTCAATTTCTACCGAACTGGCTATCAGGGTAGGTTTGGATTTCATGTTGGATAATAGATGGATCTATTCCTGACATCTCCTCATATGACCAGGAAAAGACATCGTGGAATTCCTTGAAAAGGGTAGTGTAGATAGCAATCTCCTGCGGAGAGCAGTTTGCACCTATATAGATGTTTTCCATGACATCTGGGTTTACGGAGATATTGATAGGTATAGTGGCGGAAATGTTTGCCATATTCCCCTCGAAAAACACTCCTTCCCTAGGCAAAGGGTTGACGAGTGTATCAACATCTCCAGACAATCTCATATGAAACTCTTGGTTTTCTATCTTGCTTAGCTCTGGAAGGAAATAAGACCGATGATGAAGATCCTCACATATCTTATCACATCCACTCATAGCTTCCAGAATAGCTTCATCAGAAGGTAAAACGGTGTCTAAGCAATCTATGGAATGTAAAGAGTTTTCTGCCCATGCAGGCAAATAAACTTCTTCCAGATCGTCCGAGACTATTAGAGGATCTAGAATGGGATCAGCAGTGGCTCGGGTAATAGCTTGATACGCCACCTCCACTTCCGATAAGGGCACTTCCAGTTCTTGGGGAGTTTGGAGAACCCAAGGATTAGTCCTATCTACCACCAAAGCGATGGAATTCCCCACACTAGTGGAACCGATATAGTTAACTGGGGCTAGAAGATCAAATGTGCCCATCAATGATGTGTACATTCCAGCCCCCAAGCTCTGAGCAGCAGGCTTGGCCTGATAAACCAATGGTACATTGGATTCCTTAGACCCTAAACGGCCTTTTTGGGTAAAATCAAGTTGGTCAACTGTAACCAACTTGCCCTCATGTGGAAAAACCACGACAGGAAGAAAAGTCGATGCAACAACAGTCATTGCATAAGTCCAATTCCTTCCCAGAAGCAAATTATAGTCTAGGGGAGCATCAATCACTTCGACTTCAACAGACACTGCTTTGCCTACCAACTTAATCTCAAAAGCTGGCAAGATACCATGTGGACATAAAGACCTTCCATCAAAAGTAGTAAGTAAAGTGGTTGATGGGACCAGCTCTGGGGATCCAAGAGCTTTCCAATAGGCCAGGGACATAACACATGTAGAGGCTCCCTCATCAACAAATGCCCTTCCAATGGTCTTACCACCATGGACGACATCTATTGATAGGGCTACATGGTAAGGGAGGCGAATTTTGACATCTGATAAGTGAAATTTCGTCGTGAGACTCGAAGAATCCATGCTACCTAAAGATGCTAAGAGGGCATCTCGCTAAGCGGGACAACTCTGTAGCACCTCCAAAGATGAAATTGCACACGGGGTTTGAGCTAGGTCTTCAACCACTGACTAGTTGGAAGTAGCCCTATTAGGGTTATGCAAAGTCTTCTTAAAGACACCTTTGGGTATCTTTGGCAATATTTCCACAGGCTTCTCTATAGTGAGCGGGTTGGAAGGTTCACCTACAGCTTTACCCATCTCTAGAGTCTCTTTCTCATAGTTTTTTATCCTAGTTTGCAACAAAGTCGAGGATCTGACCATGTTGATATAATTAGGTTCAGGGGCAGTTTGACTACCCCCTACTACAGTAGAAGCTAACAAAGAGTTCTGTCCTTGGGGAAAAGGATCCTTCAGGACAGCCGGTGGTTGGGTTTTTAACAGCTTCTGAGCTTGTTCCATAAGGGGACAAAGATGAGTAAGGTGGTCCCCTTGGCACAACTTACAAGGGAACTTGACTTTCTTCTTTTCCTTTTTGCCCCCATCAACATTGTTCACGGGTTTAGGCTTGTTTTGGTTTCCCTCTCCCTTTTTACCTTTCTTCTTCTTCCCGCCGGGATGCTGATTGCCCTTCTGAGAAGTTTGTGCAAACACATTTGCATTTTGGGGAGAGGGGGCAGCCTTTGCTACCTCCGTCGTAGACTGTTTGACAGACAATTGGTGAATTTGTTTTGTCAAATACTCTACAGTGGGAGAATCAACGGACCCAACCACACCATCGGCATGGGGTCTAGGCTTGGGTTTCTCGGTCTCATGAGAAGGCCTAGGTGCCTCAGGGATGATCTCATACAATATCCCAGACTGTGAATAAATCAAGTCCAACTCCTGGGCCCTAAGTATGGCTTATTCCTCACTAGTCACTCCTGATGTGGAAACATCCTTAGATATATATGGCAACAATGATTTAAGGAACCATTCTAATAGAAACTCAGGAGGAATGGTGGCTTTGATAAGGCTCTTTCGCCTCCTCCACTCTTGGATATGATCCGAGATGTGGGTAGCCTTGTTTTCTCTAAAGGTAGACAACAAGTCCGTTCCAAAATCATATCGAACCGGAAGTTGAAAGTGGCTAAGGAAAGCACTAGCCAAGTCCCAGAAACTACTAAAAGTAGCAAAAGGCAGCTCAATGTACCATTTTGCCACAGTGCCTGTCAAGGTCCTCTGGAACAACCTCAATCTCAATGAATCTTCATTCAGCGAATTGGAAGAACACCATAAATGGAAGGTGGTGGCATGTGCCCCAGGATCTTCACCAGCTTTACCTTCGAACTTAGGGATATCCGAGGCCAACTTGGTGGGAACAGGTGGCCACAAGGGGTCATGCCTCACTGGTTCATTCATCAATTTTGATAAGTCTGGCAAGTTCAAAGTTGCCAGAAAAGGAAGTTTGGGCCTAACCGGTGCACTAGATGTGCCAGCTTGGGGATTAGAGGGTCCTGCCCCCGAATTCCCATGGGTAAAAGTGGGGTTACCCCCTGACACCGGTTGTGAAGTGGGAAGGTTTCTTTGGAACTGATTCCATCCGTAAGCCACTGGATTTTGGGTGGGAGGTGTAGTGTAAGTAGTTCGGGCCGTCCCCATAGAAGCTGGGGTCTGAAAGATTGGAGCAGGTATCCCTCCGCTAAACAAAGAGAAGGGAGAGCTCGTGTATGGGACCGAAATAGGGGTTTGGAAGCTTTGCCCATAAGAGGTTTTGCTTCCAAACTGCACTCCTACATATGAAGGAGGTGGACCTATGTATGGACTGGATGGGGGAATGTTCCCCCCATTCCAAGGGAATCCTTGGACAAAGGCCGAGGATCCTATCGGACCACTCTGGGTAGTGTAAGAGAAGGAAGAAGGAATGGTAGGTATACTGGGGATCCCAGTAACCATGTCACCAGAAATACCTCCTATGTTCGAGTGAACCGGTGGTTGGACCACCCGGCTCGCTGGAGTTAAGGGTGTAGAAGGTAAATTAGATCTAGGGGCACTAACCGAGGGAGGTAGTACCCCTTCAACTGGAAGGGTTGAGGTGAAGACAAATGAACTTTCTTCCGCAGAAGACATGACTCTACCCACAAGGACACCTAGCACTGGTGAATCAAAGGGTCTAACCTGCATGATCACTGGATCGTTCAAATCAGTCAAGGGAGTGTTAAAATTTATTGCAAACTCGTCAGTCTGCAATTCTTCTATCTCGACTGTGTCAAAATCAAAGCGGTTATCTATCAGTTCCGGTTCACCAAGAATCTCACTTATTCCTACTGGTTCAAAAGAACCGTCTGTGCTTAATCTCCGCCTTTGGGGTAAAGGTGGAGGCTCCAATGTGGTGAGAGGAGGAAGGTTTCTCAACCTTCTTGACCTTCTAACAGGTTGGTCCTCCAGAATTAAGACTTTAACAAATCACACCCTAAGGCCAACTAAACACAAGTAAATCCACAGAGCATACACTAAAAAGATCCTAGAGTCTTAAGCAATCAAACCAGGGTAAAAATATATACTTTCCCAAAGAAAGCTGATGAACGATTACTTGGCGTACTTGAGGAGTTCTTAGGCACAAGTGGAGAAATCACCCACCACCCTCCTACACTTTCCACAAGGGTTACCTTCCAAGCCCATTCAAGGTGAACCAGAAATAACCTTCTGGTTTACCTAGGTATGAACCCTAAAAGACAAGAGACTAAAGGCTACCTGGGCAATACCAACAGTCTGGGGGGACAGTCGTCAGCCAAACTCGTAGGCATGGGCAGGGTAGCTGAGCCCGAAACTCTGTCTAGTATAGAATCCCCAGATGCGCAAAAGTCATGGGTTACGTTTTGACAAGGATTCAGAGGGTTATCTCCTCTTTCCAAGCCTCCACGCGGCCTAATGCTTAGCTCCCATTTGAGAGGAGCTTCCCAGATACAGTGATAGAGTCAAGGATTTACCTAATGAAAGGTCCACTATGTCTGACTTTATAACCTGTGGGAAGTTTACACTTCCTAGCCCACAAGTCTAGCCTAAGCTAGTAGGTGAAAGGCCCCTAAAAATAAAAACTTACTAGTAAATTTTAATTTATGCGTTTATTTTAGAGGGTTGTTTCTTACTCAAGAGGAAATGGAAGTGATGTACTGTATGGTGTTTTGAATCAGCAAGAAATAAATGAAAGTAAAGGTGTATTCAAAGCAAGCTAGCACTATAAAACAAACTTCTTTTCATTTTTTCAAATATGTATTGATGAATTAAATGCAAAAATAAGAGAAACTAAGCCTATATTTTTGTAATTTTCTGAGATAATATTTTTAAAATGAAGCAAACACTACTTATGCAAAAATCACAATGCAAAAGATTAACTATGTTTTGTTTCTCACTTTAAAAAACTCAAAACTCTACTATGCATCTACAATGCACTATGCTTGAGCAAACTTGACACTTATAAACTGTATAAAAACCACAAACTGAAGCAAACAGGCTGACAGAACCAAAAGACCAGCAAGAAAAGCAGGGTAGGAACCCTAGCTTGGGTGCAAACAATGAGAAATATCACTGCAGACTTAGAAAGGCAAGTGCAAACTAGCTACTGTCAGAAGGCAGACTAGAAAATAAGAGCCAAAGACCCTGATCACTGATCTGGACTAAGACACTTGAAACCAACAACCCAAACAGGCCAATTACTTCAGGATGCAAACAGTAAATAAACCAAGCAAAAAGGACTCAAGGGATTTCAAAAAGCAAGAGATGTGATCACCTGATGTATTCAAACAACCTCTACATCATTCTTAAAGAAAGTCTTCTCAGAAAACATGAATTATAACAAGAAAAAGAACAAGCAAACTTTTACTCAAAAAATCCCTATTTCCAGAAGTACTCGCGACTGTCTATGAGGACAACTCGCGAATGATTCGCGACTGTTCGGTGGAACAACCCGCGAATGCAACTTGATATTCCTGACTGTTCAGAAGAACAACCCGCGAATGGGTATAAAAACTTTCTCAAAAGACAGAGAAAAAACCCTAAGACTTTCAAATGCTGAAGCAAGTAAGAAACAGGATAAAAATCACAAACAGACTTCCAAGCAAACACTGGTCAAGAAGACAGAAATGACCTACAGCAGTCTAGGCTTCCCCAGCGGAGTCACCAGTTCTGTTGTACAATATTATGCACCTAATAACCATAGGTTTGGGGTTACCAACATACTCAATCACTTGCAGACAATTGACTTCTAAAGTACAGAATAGGAAATAGGAGGGTTAGAAGGACTTACTTGTTAAACGAAGGTCGATCCTTGCTTAGCCTCTTCCTCTCTGTTCCACTTCCAAAGTCTCCAATATTGCTCCTCTTTCACCTGTCAAGAAACACTCTTCCAGATATAAGATGATTCATATACATATAAGCAGGTTAGATAAATCACATATTATACTAAAATGTAAACATTTATCAAACCACAAGATATGAAACACATATGAAAGAAGTAATATCTTTATTATCAATAATGGAAAGAGTTAAGGTTACAACCCAACGTCTGAGACAAGGACTCCTTTGTCACCAAAGGATTCTGAGTTTCACTGCTCCAAAGATTTCTGTAGACAATCCACCAGCATAACTTTGCTCTCCAAGTGTTACTATCCAACATCCTCCCCAAGGCCTGTATTTATATGGGTGAAATAAGGCAGTTCTCGAAGGTTAGGGAGGTTATAGCAGTTAAGGAAATTAAGTTAAATGACTTAACTAATCTCCCATTAGCGCGTGTTTTTATATTTTAATGTTAAGAGACACATTCGTGGGTCTGTAGTAGAGCAACCCGCGAATGATTTGCGACTATGTATTATGGCAACCCGCGAATACATGTATGCGCGACTTGCTACACCCGAGACTCGCGAGTGATGCGCGAGTTGTATAGAAGGAGAGTCGCGAATACAACTCAACATAGGTAAAATGGCAAAGTAACCAGCTGGGTATATATGGAATGTACTTCATCATAAGCCAAGGTATAGTGAATATGGGCAAACCTCTATCCATAAGTGTCCTTTTGTGTGCCAACCTGAGGGATGTCAGCACTCGGACAGAGAGGTGCCATTCAGGTGTATAACAAAAGGATTATCAATTAATCTTGATCTCGAATCAATTTCATATGGAATTATTAAAGGTACATCACCAAATTATATTGAAAATAATCAGGTAATAAAAGAGAAATCTTTTGGAAATATTAATGATCTTTCTAAATTGAGAGACTCTTTTAATTTCTTCACTTCTAATTCTTACTTTTCTATTTATCCTGATTTATTTTCTGATTTTGATATGCTTAAGATTCCATCTAAATTATCTAACCATGTGACTTCAAAATCACATTTTTATGAGATATCTAACATTGATGATTCACTTATTAAGCATGAGTTTGAGGGATTGGGACATATTCCATTATTAAATCATCATTCGATACAATATTTTAAAGAGAAATAAGGTTTATTGCAAGGTGGTTACAGTCAACCAATATTTGATGAGAATAAAACACCAATTTTTGTTGAAACTAAAAATGCTTGTTCTCATGAAAATTACTTATATGAGAGATATAATTTGATTGGTGATAATAAAATCTTTGCTGAAGAGTTTCCTATAACTTATGATCACCAAATTCTTACATCTCTTTTAATTGATCCTCTTTTAGTTGATGACCCTTTAAATAAGATTACTTCTTTTGATATTAGGCCACTACCAATTCATTCACCTATTACATAATTTCATGATCCTACTTTGTATTTAAAACCAATTCTTCCAGTTGTTAGTGTGACAAATTATATTGATTTGATTCTTCGAATTGATTCTCATAAGATATTTTTACCACATAAGGAATTCATATTGTTAGATCATACTTTGCATTCTAAGTTTCATGATAGGATTGCGGAGAGGCTCGAAAATTCTTATATCAAGAAGTTTCCATTCAGTGGTAAGGCTTTATTTTCTGTATATACAAGTAAATATTTTAGTGGTAAGCAAGATGCATCTAATTTTCTATTATTAACATACCATTTTCTTTTACTAATTGAAAGTGATTTTTTTCTTACAGGAATAAAAATGCTTCAATGGCTTCATTGGCTATTTCATTTTACTTGAATTTCATTACAATTGATATCTTTTGTACATAGTTAGGTTTAGGTTTAGATTAGTTTTCTTCATTTTTCCTTTTCTTGTTTTGAATAAATGCAGTTATGAAGATGATGTCAATCTCAAGAGGTGACACTTATCAATACATTCAGGGATGTTTTCTTTACCTTTGACTCTCTTGCTTATAATTATATTTATTTAAAATTTTCTTGTTAAGTCATATATCTTTTACTTTTTTCAACTTAATTGAGAAATTGTTTTATACATTCTTCATATCATAAGAAAGAACTTTTAAGAAAACAAAGAATGTTGTTGCACATCAATACCAAAATCTTTTGAGTTGTAACTACATATGTAATTAAGATTTAGTCTAAATTTCTTTTGGTTTGTTTTCTTTTGCATAATAAGGCCTAATTTATTAAAACATCTTACTTATTTTTAACAAATCCTTATGTCGCAAATTATAGAGAGACATGTTTTTTCATCTTGTAGAAACTAATTCTCTCTTTTCATTTGTGATATAGCTATTTCATGTTTCTCCACTTAAGATGTAATCTATTCAGGGCTAAGTTTTCATTTTTATTTGCATATATCCATTTTAGATGTCCTACTTTGATTGGTTTTATTTTTCAAGTTGGCTATAATTTATTTATTTTTAGTTTGCTTGAAGTTTGAAAGGGGGTTATTGTATATAAATAAACTCTCTGGCTTAATTGCAGTTTATTCATCCATCTTGATTAGTTGTAATAAGGTAAATCTTCAAGATTCACTTAAACTGGTCAGTTTTTCTCAAATTTGATAAGGACCTATAACTGATAATGTTTATGTTTATAATCAAGATTAACCTTCAGCAATCTGTTTCTTTATAGTTGGGATAGCTGACAGGCTTCCTTTTCAAAACTTAGTACTTGGAAAATATTTATCAATTTACATTAGTAGTCATTCTTTTAGAAATTTATTTACCATTTGCAATGAATTTTTTTAGTCTGCTCTATGCATAATTATTTGTAATAAGTTAGATTTTGATTGGAGAATGGTAGGTCTCATCACGAGTCGACCTACTTATGATCATCAACTTTATCAGGAGTAACATCATTTCTGATCACCAGCCGGCTTGTTTAGTTCTGGAAAAGCTCGTGAATGATGCTGTTAATATCTGGTTAACAAACTTGGACAGTATTCTTCAGTTAAAGTTTAATGGAAAAATCAATAATTTTTTTTATAATTGGAGCAGGTCTTAAAAGTTTTGTTCAAAAATGTGAATAGATGTATCTTTACACTGCTGATGTAGATTATCTTTATCCTAAGTACTTTGTTTTGATAGGGTAATTTTCAGTTTGTCTATGGAAAAATCTTTATCAACAGAAATGAAGGTAGTTTTGAAAATATTCACAGATATCAATTGGGGGCTGGTTCTTATTAGATTAAGGATTTCTGATTTGTCTTAAGCAAATTTTAAGATTATGTTTTCTTGCAATTCTTGAGATGGATAGAGATAACTGGTTCGCCTAGGTATGTCGCCATTTGTTGGCACCCCAACAACTCCCTTTGATTTTGCACAAAATAAAGGGACCCCATTTGAATTTTGTAAGTACTTAGTGTTTGGTTTGCTTACTTGATTCGGTTAGTAATTTAATGATCTTCTTTGGATCCTTGATTACTTGTGTTTCCTTCTCTTGACTTGGTTTTCATGGTTGAACAACACTTGCATATCCTTTTTTCTATGTTTTGGTTCATTTGAATTGATTTATCTTGATCTTTTGATAGTCTTACCAATGGTGAAGCATGATAAATTAACCAAACACTCAATATTATGTTTTCCATTCATGTCTTAAAAGAGTATATTTTAAAAGAGTTGAGGTGAACTAATCATTCTCAAATAGAGCGAATTTCTGAATTTTTACTAAACATTCACTTTCATCCAGAATAAACTCTTTCATTTAATTATTTATGAAATCACTTACATTATAATACTTTATACACTTTTTAACTTTTATAATGTAAGTATATTATTCTAAAAACTATCATTTTTAGATTGAACATTAAAGACATGAGTTTCATTTTGATGATATGATTAGATTGTTTTTTCTTTTCTTTCTCAAAAGAGTTAATGTTGTGGTATAACATATTGCCTCTTAACAAGATCTTTTCTTTTGCATAAAATTTGATACAAATGATTTTGGAATTCTTTTTATTAATTACATATAAATAAAATATTAGAATTCTAGTCATTAATTGCACACATTTCATTACATGAAAATGAATTGATGGTTTCCTTTTTATGATGGAATTTTGTTTCGTTTAAAACGTGAAGATATTTATAATGCTTCACGTGTTATTTCAAAAAAATTCCTTCATAAGTGTTTTATGTCATCACCATTACATATGGAAACATAATGAAAGAAAAACTCGTGAAATTAAAAAATGGAATGTCTCTTAAAGATAGATCTCCAGAACTGAATTAGATGGCAATCCACTACATTATATATGGAATGACAGGTTGAAATTACATTTTTCAAAAGAAAAGATAAAAAAAAATAATTGTGGTCAATATTGAACTAAGTCAATCTTGATTGTTACTAAATTGCATAATTACAAAGGAGGTAGACACTATCATGCTGCCACGTTTCACTGCCATATGAAGAAAAGTAGCCACGTCAATGTCTACAACAACAGATGTATTAATTCACTGCATGATAAAACTATTAGTTCATGTGATTTTCAACATATTTCAAGGATATTTATATCAGGGAAAACAAAGGAAAGACACAGTTTCATTAAATGGGATATGCTGAGAGAGATAAGTGAACATGAAATCACAATTAGCATTATTTTAGTTTGAACTAAATCACCGAAAAGCTTGGAGATCATAGCACTCTAGAATCCTCAGATCGCTGAGCTTAGGCATTATCAAGAGTTATCAAGATTGAACCAAACTAGGAGCTTCCCACGATATCTAAGGGATAATTGAAGAATTGTTATTACTCCTTGATATTCTCGGAGATAGTTCATGCCAATTCCTTAAAATACGGTTACACCATCTAACAAGAAAGATGCTAGAGTGCAAGTTACTTTGGTAAAATTAAAGCATGTACAGTAAGTTTTTCCGCAATTAGTTTTTAATAAATAATGTTACAGATTTCTTCTATCTTAAGAAACATCACAAGAGTTTGGTGAAGGATGACTTACAGTAAGGTACCATATTATTAGACACGTTACACCAGATAAGTTGAATAGAAGCTATTTAACATCAAAATATTAAACTTCAACAACTTGCAAATATGCTACTACATTGCTAAGTTTAACATTATGAAATCAGGGAATCGATGAGATAAATATTTAATAGCATAAAGCTTGATGAAAAGGGAGACTCTCACAATCTACTCTTCTTTTTTGTTTTGATTATATTTCCTTTATTTTGTTTTAGCTAATGAGTGTTCTTGTTATGTAGAATGAAAGTGAAAGCTTGAATCGACGCTTTCAGAGAATTGTCCGTGCAGTAAAATTTTGTGCTGACTGGGCCTGTAAATAAAAACATCAAAGCAAAGCAGGAGATGTATGACAGCAATCGAAGTGCTGAATATGGGTTCGACTGAAAAGAAGGGAGTAGGTTGGCGCAACAAATAAGTTACAATATGACTTGAAAGAGACAAATTTTGACAGCAAACTGGGAGTAAATGAGGGCGAAATAACAAATTCCAAGACATGGGTTTTTTGTAGAACGGACTCATTTAGCTGAGAGGTGAGAAATTTCCTCAAAACAGTGAAGCATATGGGAGATATATGAGGGGATTTGAACACATTTTTCATAGGTGCATCCAGCTAAGAAATCCAGTGGAGTTTCTGTTGGTGATCCATTGTCTATTTAAACAACAATTTTCTACAGAAGAGGGAGGGGGGGGCGGAACGCTCTAGGAAACTGGATGAAATTATTTTTCCATTTTTCTATATGTTTCTCTACTAGGGATGGTCTCCATAAACTAGAGAGATGACTATGTTTCTCTTTCTGATTTTTTTCTTGTTCCTATGCAAAACTCAGTTTTTCTCATGGAACCAGAGACGAAGGTGTTTCCTAAGGCTGATACATCAAATCTATTTTGAAGCTATGCTGCTTTGAATGGACATTGGAACCCATTCTCACAGCTTTGTAAAATTTCTTTTTGGAGTAATTGAAGCAGATTACTTGTTTTGTTCATCATTATTTTTTGTGGGATTGAAGCAAACTGTAAACTTTGCTTTTAGTTTATGCTTCATTTATTATGATCAGAGTCTTTTAAAAATTATTTTGAAAGATAGTGATTGTTGTTGCATTTGATCTATCAACTGATATTGATTTACATTGCAGAATTAAAAGCATCTAACATTTTTTTGTGATCTTAATCCGTTAATTTGTAAGAGCTTTTAACTTTTTTTTTAGCATGTAATAGTTTGATTGTGAGACCGTTCTTGAATTTAAATTATTATATGTTTATATTTTAAATGCAAGCTGAATTAATATTAATTTTAACTCTTGCTCTTGGCCAAGATAGGTAGTCTTCATTTAGGTTATCATAGAATAGAATTGGGAGCTACTATTTTCTGCATTTAACTTAAGATAGTCTTTAGCATTACTTAGTCATTAAGTTAAATTTATCTGATTTGTTAGCAGTTTGGTTTGAGTAAACTTGGCACACACCCACCTTAGAGAGACCTTCTATTCTGACAGCACATCATACAGGCAGCAGGGCCTTGATCCTGTGAAGTATAGTTACTTTAAACACATACAAGATTGCATTAAGTCAAGTGTGTGGGTTGTCTTTCCGTAAGTTGGCCTAGGACAGTTGTTCCGGCCAACACAACTTTAAAAAATTTTACCCTCAATTCCAAAGGGATGAACAAAATACAAAGAGAAGAACAAAATACAGATCCATAGTCCAAGGTCACAACACTTTCTTGGAGGTCAGAACTATGCTTAACACATGTTTTATTATTATCAAGATGGATATTGACTAGTTACAGTTCGATAAGCTCCAAACACATAGGTGAAGGCAAATATCTAATAGCTTTTGATCCAAAAAAATCCATTTTACTAAGAAATAGTTGTAGTAGTTTCATCAATAACATTAATTCACTAGATCACTACTTTTCATGTGTACGTGTTTTTCTCTGCTATTTATCATTTTGATTTGTGCTAGGAAAGTTGTTTTTTCTTTGTTTCTTGATATTGAAGCTTTGATTTTGTCTTTTTTCTTGTGCAGGTATATGTGTACCATTACAGGAATGAGTGACCTTGATCTTGTTAAATGGCCCAAATCACAATGGCGTAATATCGAGGTACTCATTGTTGGAAATATATGCTTCATTTCCTATCAAATTTCTAAAGTAAGGGTTCCTGAAGTTGAGATGTTACTAAAAGTTTTAACTCCTCATGCATGAGGGTCTTGTCATCTTATTTAATGTGTTTTTGTTTATTTTCCAAGCAGATTGGGTGGGATGAATCAAGTGCTGGTGAAAGGCAAAATTGAGTTTCTATTTGGGATATTGAGAATGTTGCCACTCCATTTTTCATTTGTCCTCCACCCTTTTTTAGTCCCAAGCGACCACGGTAGCCTGGAATGCTGGGTAAAATCTATCCATCCACTTTAATCAATATTGAACTTTCTAGACAAAAAATTTGAGTCATTCTTGTATCATTTATAAAATCATTACCATATGGTCCTTTTGTCACTAATGTTATATGTTGTATCTTCAAAAATTGTTGCAGTGTTTTTTGTTCCATGTTTCCTTCAATGTACTTATGCGTATCTAACAGAAGATGATATCATGCTAATTTTTTTTCCATGTCGATGCCATATGGGTTAGTATGTATAGTGTGCATTATCTTTGAGAAAACATGAAAATTTATTATATGTTGTTTCTTTGAATCTTTTTGCTTATACTCATTTAGCTAGTATTTGAAACTTGAGAGATTTAGGTGGCTCCCCATTGAACTTATGGTCCTCAAATAGGCCTACAAATAGGCATAGGTTATGATGGTCCTCTTCCCAGAGCTTGTCCATTGTAATAAATTCCTCTTCCGAGTCACAAAATGGGAAACTCCTGCATGGCCTGAATACACATTGTTCAAGACCATGAAGCACATGAGTTGGGTCTACTTCATTGCCATTATCTACCACTCCATTGTATTTCTATGAAACTTGGGACAATTCTGGAAGTTTTGCAACATGCAATTCTTCATGAATGGAAACAAGGGTCTCAAATGCATTAGCCTGGACAACACCCACATCACAGAAAGGGTTATCAAGATCACCAGTCTATTCTTTAGAGTCTTTAAGGTCTTCCATCTATAAAAACTCATGGTTTCCCATACTTATAGACTTGGTAGTTAATGGGAATTCCCTTACATTCTTGTCCTCAAAATAGATTGACTCAAGTCCAATCAACAGGCACTCTCTTAAGGTCTTGGCTTAGTAAAAACTGATCACAGATGAACCTGGGCAAAAAATACGGTCCGTCTTCCCTCAAACCCATATAACCTGATACAAAATTGGTTTACAATGGGGGAAATACCTAATGATATGATTATGAACCTAGAAATAAAATTAAGGATTCAATAGATGTAAATTATCGATCCTTTTTCTGTCAGACTCCATCCATTGGATTACCAAAAAGAACAATCTCTATCGATGATGATATGAAAGAGATTATTTGTTGATCTGCTCACCTGCAATGTTCCAAGGATAGTGGCCAATGTATTCTTAACAAACTTACCCCTAAAATGCCAAATAAACATTTATATATGGAGGTATAAAGGGACCCAATATTTTAGGTTTATCATACTCATACAAATACTAGCAACACAAGAAGAATATCGGTATCTAGTGGCCCACGAACTCAATTCCTTTTGACACATGCCATGTTAATCATTATTGTAGAGTAGAGAAATGATTTCTCACATAGATTTTATATAAACGGCCTGATTCTAAATTATTAATTTAGAAATGAAGAAATTATTTAAATCTAACATAATTCAACAATATAACCCCTGATATTTTCCATGAGAACAATCTGATGTATGGTATTTCCATTCTCTTAACTGAGGCCTTCGCTAACTCTTATAGAAAATAATTCTACAATTACATTCCTCCAAATTTGTAATTCCTTTGTTGTGTGTCATTTTCCTATAACACTTGTCCCAATTATTATACTACTTACTGCAATTAAACATCAGGTTAAGAAGCCCTATTTCTCTAAACTTTTCCCTTTGTAAAGCACAAGTGAAATATTAGATTCTTGAATTTGATTTCTTCCCTTATTTGTGTATTCATGGAACAGGTTGTTTTTAATGTGTTGCACTTTACAGTGCTTGTGTTTGTGCTAGTTTCTCATTATGTTGCTTTGCAGAGGAAATTCAATTCTTTAGTATCATCAAGTAGATTTATTTAGATGTCATGGGAATAGGAGCTCTACAAATTGAATGAAGGTAGGGGCTTGTGGACGTAGGTGGAAGGATCTACGGTGTTAGGGCAGGTTGGGGACATTTCAGAAAGACCATTCAAGATGGTTCCTGCTCCTCCTCGGGGGGAGAGGGACCGTGGAAGGAATGAAATAGTAGAGGAGGATTTTGTTATCTTGGGAAAAGAAAATGAAAAAGGGAAAGGAATAATCAATGCTTCTATAATGCCAAGAGATGGGGAAGGCTACAGTGGAATTAGAAAGGAAGAAACAAATAATTAGGGCATAAGAAGGACATGACAATGTGTCCTGAAATCCAAGACTGTGCCAAAACTACAGATCAAATCTGAAAGAGTCAGGGACAATATTCAATACATGAAAGAGAGGGATCTCATAGGAAAATTCATTGGTATCTAGCCCACAGAAAAGACCCTGGTCTGGTGGATCAAAACAATGTGGAAACCCCAAGGACACTACGACCTTCAACTGGGAGCTAAAGGGTTCTTCACAATAATATTCTTTAATGAAGATGACAGAACAAAAATCTTCAAGAATGGCCCCTACTTCTACAGTTCGGCGGGCCTCTTTCTCAAGCCATGGAAAGAGAGATTCGACCCTGACAAAGAAAAGTTGACGATAGCTCCTATATGGATAAGAATGTATTCCCTCCCAATGGAATACTGGAAGGAAGAAATATTAATGGACATCAAGAACACACTAGGGAACTTTATCAAAGTCTCAAAGCAAACTAAACAAAGAAAATATATATCGTATGCTAGAATATGTATCTACCTTGACATATCCATAGATCTACCTGATGGAATCAAGCTAACTTGGGAAGATGAGGAATGGTTTCAGGCCATATATTATGAACAGATTCCTTTCAGATGCAGAATATTCCATGAGAATGGCCATCTATTCAGAGAATGCCCCCAAAATAAAATACCAGGGGAGAAGAAAGACCAAGAAAACCAGGATGCAGAGGGATTTACTAAAATTCAAAACAAGAAATGGCAAGCAAGGAATACTTCAGGGTCGGAAGTAAACAAAAGAGTGTAGACCCAAAACCAGTTTGAGACCCTCCAAGAAGATCAGAAAAACTGTAACACTGACAAGAAAGTAGATACGGTGAAGGAAAAACTCCAAGTAGAACAACAAAGTGAACAGAACAAAGAAAACCAGGGAAATGAGACAGAGAAAACCCCAAAAAAGAAACAAGAAAAAGTAAAAACCAATCCGGAACCTCTTGTCCAGCAACAGCAAGAGGAGGCCAAGAAAGATTTAGGGACAATGGAACTTGTCTCAAAAGATATGGAAATAGGAGATCTAGACCTAAACGGGCTGGAAGCTGCATGCTCTGATAAAGCTCCAACCCAGATCCCCCATCAGCAAGTTTCCCTGCTGGAGAAAGCCATTATTCAAGCCAAAAAATCAAGCTCCTTAGGGGTTGTAGTTGAAACCCTCAAAGTCATCGACAACAAGAAAAAATAGAAAAAATAAAAGAGGGGAAGACCAAGCAGTGTTCAAAGAATCAAAGCAATAGGCGAACAACTGGTGGCTTCAGGGTAGTATCCAACAATAGATGCAGCCCTATCACCATCTAGCTAATCTATTTTTGATGCAGATTACAACCTGGAATATCAGAGGCTGTAAGAGTGCTCTCAAAACCCGCCTTCTTAGAAGAAGGATTGAAAAAGGTAAGTCGGGGATAGTTTTTCTGCAAGAAACAAAATGCTCGGGAGAAGAACTATCAAGTATTGCCCGAAAAGTGTGGAAGGGATGTGAATCAGTAGCTTTAGATGTAAGAGGGGCTGCAAGAGATTTGGGTATCCTATGGAACCCTCGTGAGGTACACTTATCAGGATTCCTAGCCACTCCTTGTACTCTCTCGGCTGATTTCCACAAAATAGGTACCAGAATAAGAGGAGTCATATCCAATGTTTATGGTCCCCTGAGGGTTTAACGGAAGCCATCATTTCTAGATTCAATGTAAGACATCAAATCCTTAGTCGAGGACAAAGCCTAGATCTTGGGGGGTGACTTCAATCTAATCAGGAACCTCGATGAAAAAAAAGGTGGTATACGGAACCTAAACTTTGCAAGCAACCACTTTAATGCTATTATTAATGACCTTAATTTGATAGATGTTAGAACTTCCAATGGCATATTCACTTGGAACAATAAACAAACGGGAGATAGAGGGATAGCATGCAGACTTGACAGGTTTCTACTCTCAGAATCGGTCATGATGGTAGGGGGTGACCTAAAAATGGTGGTTCTTCCAACGACAGGATTAGATCATTGGCCCATCATCCTGGAATGGTAAAATGTCGGAGTTAACCCTCGCAGACCATTCAAATTTGAGAAATTCTGGCTTCTCCAACCAGACTTCCATGAGAAACTCAAGGAATGGTGGGAGAGTTCCCCACCAATCCGAGGCACTCGAATGTATCAATTCTAAAAAAAACTTAAACTCCTCAAAGGCCATATCAAAAAATGGAATAAGGAGTCATTCAACAATATATTCCAAGAAAAATAGTCCTTAGAGATCAAAATCAAGCTAAATCAATCTCAAGGGATGAAGAGTGGATTATTAGAAGAATTGAGGATTCAGGAAAAGCTACTGCTCCATGAATTCACCCAAAGAGAACAACAAGAGGAAGTCTACTGGAACCAGAAGGCTAGAATCAAGTGGCTCCAGGAAGGAGAATGTAATACTGGTTTTTTCAACAAAGTGGCCATTCAACATAGACAGGGGAATCGTATGGATAGACTTAAGACGGAGGATGGGAGCATAAATGAAACTCAAGAAGAGCTTGAAACTACCTTGAATTCTTATTTTTCCAAGCTCCTCTAGGAACCAGACATAGATAGGGAGGAAGCCCAGAGAGAAGTGTTAATACATATTCCTAAGCTTATCACAGATGATCATAACCAATTTTGGGAAAAGCCATTGAGATGACGGAAGTAGAAACTGTTTTAAACAAATTGCAACAGATAAATCTTTGAGACCTGATGGATTCACTATAAATTTCTTCCACACTTGTTGGGAATGGCTTAAGGAATAAATCTGGGTGTTGGTGGAGGACTCTAGGAAATCAAAGAGTATTCTCAGAGCTCTCAACTCTACATTCCTAACTCTCATACCTAAAGAAAGCAGAATATAGGATCTCGACAAAATAAGACCTATTGCCCTGTGCAATGTCATCTACAAAATCATTTCCAAGGTAATTGCAAATCGTCTTAAACCCCTCCTCCCTATCATCATCTCTCCAGAGCAAGTAGGGTTTGTAGAAGGAAGGCAAATTCTGGATGGCATCATTCTGGTCCATGAAATTATCCATTCTATTAAAGCTATGAAGACTCTAGGTATGCTCCTAAAACTGGACCTTTCCAAAGATTATGATAAATTGAATTGGCAATTCTTGGTAGGGATTCTCAAAGCTTTTGGCTTCATGGACGAGTGGACAAATTGGGTTATGAATATGGTTTCCTTTTCTTTCTTCTCAATCTTGGTCAATGGCTCCCCCTTGAGTCCCTTCAATGCTTCATGAGGTATTAGACAGGGGGATCCCCTTTCTCCCTTCCTCTTCATCATTGCGGCGGAAGGCCTAAGAAGGATGCCCAAAAGTAGGAGAGCAGCAAACATAATTCAGGGATTATCTCTAATAGTTGGGATGGACCCACAGACCCATCAACAGTTCATGGATGATAATATGCTAATGGGCCCCTCATTAGTTCATGAGGCCAGGGGAATTAAAGAATGCCTAAATACTTTTCTGGAAGCTAGCAGCCTGGAAATCAACAAGGAAAAATATCAGACTTACTTCTTCAATACCCCGCAGATCACCAAGAGAAACATACTCAGAATCTTGGAATTCTCAGAAGGCAGCCTCCCCTCAAAGTATCTAGGAGTGTCAATGGCAGAATTAACTATCAAGCAAATATCTTGGAAGGAATTGGTTGACAAAATCAACAAAAATCTCAATATATGGACTTTCAGAGGCCTCAACTTCCTGAGCAGACTAATCCTGGTAAAATCGGTTCTTCAGGAAATGCCCATCTACCTCTTCTTAGTGCTGCAGCCCCAAAATCTATTATAAAACAAATCAGGAACATTCAGAGGAACTTCCTGTGGGGAGGATCGGAAGGAAACAAAACGTGGCCTCTTGTGGATTGGAAAACCATATGCACCCCGAAGGCTATTGGGGGATTGGGACTACGAGACCCTCTTGACAATAATAAAGTTATGAGTGCCAAAATATGGTGGCGATGGGTCAATTATATGGAGGATCTGTGGGCCAAACTGTGGCATTTGAAATATACCCCCCAATGGCCCAAGCAATTGCTGGTTTTCTTCAAAGAAAATCTCCAAGGCTCCAGCATTTGGAAGACTGCCCAGGAAAAAAGGGGATTGGTTCAAAAGCATAGTTTCTGGGAGGTGCAAAATGGTCAAACTGCTAGATTTTCAAGTGAATAATTGAACCAGGAATCGATGATTTCATGCGGGGATGAGTCCCCGTTACTCTTCACCTTCCTCCAGAATCATTCCCATGGAAAGGTGGTGGATTTCTATAATACTCGCAATGAGGACCAGCTTTTCCAGATGTGGAAGGAAAGGATTTGGTGGCAAGTCCAAGTACCCGGGTAAGACATCGAATATTTTCTATCAGAGCTCTATGATAAAAGAGTAGCCAACAACGATGATCCAGATAAGCTCATATGGGGGTATGACAATTCATGTAACTTCAACCCCAAAGAAGCCTTAGGGCTGCTAACAGGGACTCAGAACATGGATCCTGAATCCAAATGGGGGAAAATATGGACTGGAGGATGGTGGCCAAAGGTCTCTATTTTCTACTGGCTAGTGATAAAATGTCATATCCTAACATGGGATAACCTACAAATTAGAGGATTCTATGGACCTTCTAGATGCTTCATGTGTGAGGAGAATAATGAAACCATCAATCATCTGCTAGATGAATGCAAAGTAGTAGACTCAATATGGGAGAAAGGGGCAGAAATTTTTAGAAGAAACCATCGTCATAAAGGATGACCGAACATCACCATAGCAGAATGGCCTATGAACTGTTTTAAAAACAAAATTGCCAATCGCTTGTGGGAGCTTCTTCCTAGCTTCACATTATGCAAAATATGCAAAAACCACAAAATATAGACCTTTGAAAACAAATCAAGAAAACAAGGGGAAATATGGAATTCTATAGAAGCTCATTTGAAAGAAACTATCACTCTTCACCAGTGGACGAACGAATAATTTTTTAGCTGAAGCAAATTAACGAATTATTCTGTATGATTTAGGGATTGGGGAATTACCTCCCAATAATATGATTTTTTGTTTAGTTCCAGCGCCCATCTCTAGCCCGAACTCCTGGATAGGACCACCAGCTGTATCTTTCAAACTCAATGTCGATGGAGTAGCCAAAGGAAATCCTGGTCCCGTCGATTATGGGGGCGCTATAAGGAATTCGAAGGGTGATATTCTCAGTTTGTTCTGGGGATCAATAGGCCGCAACACTAACAATATGGCTGAGCTCGAAGGCCTAATCAATGGCTTGAAATGGGTGATGCAAATAGGGAAAACACCTCTGATGGTGGAGGGGGACTCTCAGATTATTATCAATTTATCCCGTTGGCTTCAATCGGGTGCTTCAATGGCCCAAGTCTCAAGGAATTGGAGATGGGAGGACCGCTTAAGCACACTCAAGAAAAACCTCGCAGGCCAGGAAGCCATTCTATTCTTGCATGTTAAATAGGAGGGAAAAAAGGTGGTGGGTACCATGGCGAATGCGGGAGTGCAAAGCAATAGATATTTCCATGCAGAGGAAATTGATGACAGAGCAAAGACCCAGACTATTTGGCAATGATGCTTGAAGTTGGTGGAGGACGACAAGGAAGGCAGTTGTAACCTATACAACCACCTAACTCAATCCATTCCACTGCATGCGAATGATAGCTAGCATCAATATTTAATGGGAAGATAGACGGATGGCGTGAGGACACCATGAAGCGAGCCCTCGAATTTCATGGTGGCTAACACAGAAAGACTGGAAAATTCCCGATTTCCAGGTGGCATCGGATTGATGCATTCCTAAACACGCGGCATTGGTACAAAGCAAGTGGGGGCTGCGAGAGGTCAGGTCGACAGTAGGTATTGGGCTTGGATTTATATCCGTGGGCAGAGACTCTCTGCAATACAATCCATGGGAAGGGTGGAGGAGAGGACAAGCATGTAAGATCAAATGTATAGAGATTACATTTGAGGTGGTAAGTATGGTAAATATGGTGAATGTCCGTATTATTTGGCTCCCTGGGAAGAAAAAGGTGGTGAATCAATAACACATGGTGAGAGATCTGATGGAGTGGGGAGAAGGGCAGAAAATTATGCCAAGCACACGTAGAGTTATGGAGAATGTCTGTGGACGAGAGGACTCGGAGGAGCAATGCTCTATAAATTCTAGTTCTACGGAGCGTAAGGACCCAATCAATGTATCAATTTTGTTTCTCTTGTTTCCTAGTATTCGCTTGTGTGCATTCACCATGTTGCGCTACTGGAGGGCCCGTAATCTAGTGAGAGGCACCAATAGGGAAGAAAGCCACAGTGATGCTTCCCCTAGTTCATTGCATGATTCTATTCCTCCAAGGGGTGACGATCCGGTGGTGGAACCTTTCAATTGGGGTGATCAATATATGGCGAAAACGCCAACTACTATTGAGGATTTTATTTCCATACTGGAAATTGACCTCCTTCGGGAGTTTGAGGCCTTGGTGGGGTGACCTTTGTTGCACAACCCCTTCGAGACCACTTGCATCTTGTTGTCCCGGGACATCCAGGTGAAGATTCAGACTGCCCAAGGAATCTATGATGCCCTAGACATCATTTGTTGCGGGTAGCAAGAGAGTGCTGCAAGTTTCCATCTCTTGGAGTATATTGCTCAGGATATGCTGGTTAGCCCAGGGTTTGGCACAACCACCCCTGTGAATACCCCAGCCAATTATCCTATAAGCACTACTCTGTCTCAATGCGAGGATCAATTCCAGGGCCCCAACCAGGGGGCTAGAAGTTAAGTCTGGGTTCCCTGGCGGTGGGCAATTATCTTTTTTTTTGTTCTGATAGGTGTTGATTTCGGCCTTATGGCTTTCTATGGTGCGGTCCTCAATGTTAAGCTTTGAGGATCCTTTCCCAGTCCGTCCAAATACTCCTATGGTTTCCTTGGAAGACATCAGGAGGATTTTAATCTCTGTTTTAAGTCCCTGTTAGTATCAATTTTGTAAATTTTTGGAGGTTGGTGGGAAAAAGTCCTTAAGGCTCCCACAGTGTATTTCATCTCAGCTTTGTAACAGTTTGAAGCCTTGTTCAGTTTTTTCCTAGTTTAGTTAAGACAGGTGGGAAAGGCCGTAATAGCCATGTCTCTGTCCAGATAGGCATCATTTTACAAAGACCTCTTGTATCTCATCCTATTGTACCATCTTTTTGTACTATAATAGAATCTTCATACCTACAAAAAAAAAGTAGATTTATTTAGCTCGTAATTTGTGTGACTCATTAGAGGAAATTTCAAAATTAAATTAGGCCTTTCAAAAATAATACAAATTCCATGTCATCATGTATTTTCCAATCAAAATGCTTTAAAATTAAAAAAGGGAGCACCTCTTAAACAATTTTTTAATATAAATTTCGGGATAGGTATCATAAAAAAAACTACTTTTTTTGTTCGTATTTTCGACATATCTCCCTGTGTTTTTACTCAAATTTGGATCAGGAGAGCTCATTGGATGTGGAATTAAATTCCGCATCCAACTAGTACCCACTCGGCATACTTTTTATGGGCCTCGCTACCCAAAAAACCAGAAATACCTGAAAAAAATGTGATGATGATGTCATCATCATGTTTTTCAGGTATTTCTTGTTTAGGGGGTAGCGCAGCCCATCAAAAGTATGCCGAGTGGGTACTCGTTGGATGCAGAATTTAATTCCACATCCAACGAGCTCTCCCAATCGAAATTTGAGTAAAAAAACATGGAGATATGTTGAAAATACGAACAGAAAAGTAGTTTTTTATTTTCTTCCTCCAAAATTAATAAATATTATTTTATTATTTTAACTATTATTTTATTAATTTTCCTTAGGAGGCCCATTTTGAGTTGAAATATCCTCTAATGCGTCCAGATCAATTTTCTATTTCTGTAGTTGGTAAGGGCTTTTAAAACATGAGACCTAGAGTCAATCATGAGAAAAAACCAAAATCTAGATTATCATTTAATTGACCGTGACCAAATGTCTGTAGTCACTCTATAGGGAGCATGTGTCCATGTTTAGGATTCAATGATAAGCACATAATTCAATATTATGATCGATAAAACATTTATAATGCTTGTGTCCTTTGTTTTATATGTGTTGTATTGGTTTATATAATGTATTGTTGATTTGTCTTTTCCACTCTTTCTTGGAGGCAAATTAAGATGTTTCGATGATTACATTTACTCTTTCATTGAATGAGCTTGATGTTACTACCACAAGGTAAGAATTTAGATTGAAGTTGGTGTGCACTTGATTACATGGATTAATCTTGAAGTTCATTACTCTAGTTCATCCAAATTTAAGTTCAAGTTTATTTGATTTTAATTACATTGATTAGTATAGAATTTCATTGTTAATTAACTAATAATTTTATCATTTTGGTTTGTACAATTTCTATAAATGTTGCTTCTTTCAGTAATGAAAATGGATACAATTTCATTTTTGTATTTGATGAGTTTTAACTTATAGTGTTATTACATCATGTGATTAGCTTCTCTTTTATTATGTCTTTTGTTTCCTTCAATTCTAGTTATCAAGCTCCACAAACTAAATAGCTAGTGGTTGTTGGCGTTGAAGAAGGTGTGATAATAATTTTTAGTACATAGAAATCTACTTGAAAATTACTTCAATTGTAAGATGAAAGCAACCAAATGCTAAGTTGTTTCATATTATATCTCTCGGGGTAGGGGTAGAGATTGCAGAAGATGAAGTGATGGGGAAGAGTATGGGGAAGATCATGCATTCATTTGAAAATTTGTTAAGTTGAAAATTGAAAGTTTTTTATTATGGTGCTTTCTCTTGAAGCCTAAAATTAGGAAACTTTTAACAAAGAAATAATTTGTTTATTTATGTTTTCTTGTGATAGAAAATGGTAATTTGTATGATAGTGAAGGCTATAATGGCTACTATAGTGGGGGGGGAATGGTGGGGAATACTACGATGAAGGGTGTGGTATGTTGGTCGGGTTCGTGAATGTGGTAGATAGTGTGGGGTATTTCATGGGTGTGGAAGAGGAAAGGAAAGACAGATTAGAAGAAAAGGAGGAGGGTAGGGGAATACCAACAGATGAGGATGTAGGCTAAGTTATAAAGTCATGTATTAGGTTCATTTTTTAACTTGGTTATTCACAATGTTTTTTCTGAAACATGCTTGATTGAAACCTTGGGATAATGAATATGAATACTCTGCTCTGTTTGTTTTTTTCATGCTTCAATTTGGAAACTAGTTGACATTTATATTGCTATTTGCAATATTATGGAGGTGAAAAACTTCATAGCTATGACAACAATGCAGGAAAAAATGAATGAAAACCTTGAAGATATGTTGAATCCTTAGCAGCTTCAACAATATGCTATACAGGGTAGAGAGGCTGATTTTGACCAGTCACTACAAAATGGCGATGGAAAGATATCCAAGAGTGGTATAATTAGTATAAAAGTAGGAGCTAAGAAGAGATCATAAGGAAAATACAAAGAGGATACGAGACATGGTAAAATAAAAGAAAATAATAGAGGGGATAAGCGACCAAATAAGAAGAAATTGAGAACATGAGCATCTAATTTTCCAATGAGGTTAATAGTGGGCTTATGAAATTCCAATGTTGAACTTTGTATTCTCTTGATGCAGAATACACCAGTTTTCATTTGTTGAAGAATATCATAGCATATCAATTATGGTATTCTTCGTTTGTTGAAGAATACTAGTGTTGAAATTATCTTTCCCCTTTATTAATTCTGTCCTCAAATAAATCATGGATGGTTTCATCTTCCATTGCAAAGAGTCGTATTGATTTTTTATTTGTTTTTGAATATTTGTGAGGCTTGTTTGTAATGGAAGTGTGAGATTTTTCAATTTGTTTAGCAGATGGTTTTGGCTTTGTGAACAATATAACTTGTATTTTTTCTTTTTCCATTTCCATAAATTGTTCTTGGAGGTTATAGGCATATGTGCCTAATTGCATTAACCATTCTACTCCTAATACCATGACCATCCCATTTAAGAGCGTAACATCCATTTTGTAGGACCCCCTCTTCCAAATCAAAATGGAAAGGTTTTTTTTTATTAATTTATAGTTGATCATCAGTTTTTCGACATCTAAGGAGTGGCAGCTATCGTCGAATATCCTTCCAATTTGATGGCGTTGATACAATTCCGAAATCTAGTGTCTGTCATATATCCAACTTCTAGCATTGACATCCGACGGCTTACATCCAACAACAATTTCATATTATATTTCATAAATTTGATGATCATCCATCGCAAATTCAACAAGAAATGGATGTAAGACTTCCCCTATTTAAGATGATATGTTGTTGACATTTCAATGGGGTTCATAATGGGCTCAGAAAATCGATGACTAGATCCATCTAAAATTTAACAACATATTGATGTAAGACTTCTCCAGATTAGGATGATACTCTGTCAAAATGTCGATGGGGTTTGAAATGGGGTCGAATAACCGACGAATTCCCACCGACGACAAAAACAAATGTTGTTTTCCAATAACAAAAATGTGTCTGTCGAATTTCAGACATTAAATATGTCGGATTTTAGGATAAAATTTTGTTGTGGATGACGATGAAACAAAAAATGTCTTGTATGTTAAGAATTTGAAAATATAATCCTCTTAGTCTTAAAAATTGACTCTCAATTCTACAAAATGAAGAATACCTCATAGAAAATGATGTGGAGTTTGGGAAAGAAGGAATAAAAAAGTCAAAACTTCAGTCAGTCTTACAAGCCAATTTAGTTATATAGTTCACAAGCAATGCACACTCTATAATTGACAAAGAGAACATTGGTAAATGGTCATCAGTAGAAAGAGAACTTGAGAATTTGGTGCAACTAGTCAATAGTTCAAGGATCTATTTACAAGACTCTAAAGTTAGTTGGAGAAGAAGTCAACAAATTGGTATAGTTCTTATTGGAAATGTATCATCTCATTCAAAAATGGAAGAGCTTCTATAAAATCAATAGAACTAGATAATTTAATCAATTATCTGAGCATGACAATGAATCAGGTTCATCAATATGTGATTGTTGCTAAAAATCCGATCGATAATTTGTAAAGTGTTAGTGATTTACTTAAAACTAGTCTAGTAGAATATGTTTACTCTAGAATTTAATGAAAAGAAGGAACTAATATTGTGGTTCATGATACAACATTTTCTTCAACAAATAAAAGATTAATTCAAGAGGACTTCCAAGTGAAGAATAAGAGCTCCAAGAATAAATAAGAAAGAGTTTAAAATATATTCATGAACACATATAAACAACATGATGAAGTCATTAGCTACTAAGGTGGAAGAAAAGTGCAACAATGATTTGGAAGTGTCTATTCTGAGCAATGAAAATGATAGAATTCAATAATTATCTAGGAAATATATCTCTCAAAGATGACTATATAAAGAAACTACAGATCATTACCCTGTAATTGACCAAAGATAAAACGTGTTCCACTCTTGTAGTTTAAAAGATTGGTCATTCAAAAGTAAAGGAAGAAGAGATAAATGTTAAAAGGATATGAGACTGAAAAAATGAAACAATGATGAACCTAGATCAAAATATGAAAACATTGGCATGGTTTAAGAGCCCACAGTTATTGATGAGAGTACCTCTATGAGAGATGATTTGAATGTATACAAGGTTGAGTTTTCTGAGGAAGTTGAAGAGAAAGAGTTAAATATTGTGTTCCCAGTGGAAATTGATGATATCACTTGCAATAGACCATATATTTATGTAAAGGCTATGCCATAAGTTTCAATGAGGATGAGTTACCCAAATGGATTAGTTGTTGTTGATATTGAGGGAGATCAAGATAAGTTGCATGCATTTTTTTATGAATCTAATTCAGATGGATAAATGTTAGAAATGTCTATGATCATGAGGGTACTCTTCCAAAAACTTCAAATATCCCTCCATGAGTAACAATCAGTACAAGAATTGTAGGTTGTTAGTTCAGAATAGAGAAAACAAGACAATAAGAGTAATAATAAAACAAATTGCAACATGTAGAAGAGGATAAAAATGAATGAGCATGAAGATAGGGGAAGTTACAATAAAAATGCAAGAAATCTACAACAAAGAAAATAAAGCATGGTCTCAAGGGGAGCAACCCTTTGTCAATGATGAAGTGTTACAAGAAGACGAATAATTTTATATAGGAAGCAAGGTGAAAACACAAGATTATACATAATATCAGGGGGAGAAGCCATTTTCCATTTATGTGAAATGGGTATAAATTGCATAGGGGGAGAAGTTGCAAATAATGAAATTGTCAAGAGACAGAATTTCTTAGATACAAAATTGTGTAGAGACGAAATTATAGACAAAGGTAGTATTTATAGGTTTGTGGAAAAATTGTCTAAAGGTTTTCATTAATGACAAAGCAGGATCTTGTTGAAAATATTTTTGTCATTGATTTCAAAGGAAAGGATATATTTTTTTCATTAATGTAAAATACAAGGGGATACTACAGATAGAGATTGGAAGATGAAGATTATTGGAATTTTTTTTTATGCCTAGTTTGGATACCCTAACTTTGAAGACATTTACTCTCTCTCTCTCTCTCTCTCTCTCTAT
>LPNX010947549.1:85104-158158 GCA_001517045.1 Pseudotsuga menziesii
AAAATAGCATGTTGGTTTTTAAACCATAAACCAACTTGTTACAACTTCATTACAAATATGGCATGTTTGTTTTTGGTTACAACCATGCATTAACTTCATAACAACTCAAGGAATAAAATAAATGAGTAATATGTGAGTAATTTTTCCACTCACTTCAAATATTAATCATTTTACAATTTCTCATGAGTAAATGCATGAGTGTCCTAAAAGTCATTTCAAGCACAAATGCATGCATGCTAGTAATCATGCCATGTCACCATGCCACATCAGCATGCCATGTCATCATACCACATCATCATGCCATTTAGCATGCCATGTCATCATGCCACATCATCATGCCATGTCATCATTCCACATCATCATGCCATGTCATCATTCCACATCATCATGCCACATCATCATGCCATGTCATCATTCCACATCATCATGCCATGTCACCAGAATGAACTTTTTGACTACCACGTGGCAGCTTGAGGGAGTGCCACGTGGCACTTCAGCCAAAATTTTCCCTGTTGGGGCCAAACTTCAAAACGCAATATCTTTTGCATCTGGAGTCCGTTTGACACGCCGCTTGCACCGTTGGAATTGGATTGACGAGCTCTTCGACATGGTACTATTTTTCTGAGATTGGAGGACTTCAAAAATTTTGCCTTCTTGGATCCTCCTGGATCATTCCTCCCCACTGAGAAGCTTTTGGCCTTCAAAAGCCTTTACTAATCAACAGATAGGTGAGGGAATTGCTCCATCACTTTCTCTTTCTCAATCGACTTGGCTTTGCTTGGATGAGTGCCTTTGATTCCCACTCGAAGATAATCAACATCACCCCTGCGAGAAGTCCTTGTTCTTCTGTCCAAGATGACATCTTCCTTTAGCTCATCTATGTACTCAGGAGAAAATTCATCAACTGATGGCAATGAGACATTCTCCCTTTCATCCATGATCATGGGAGGCTCAGAGAGTTTCAAGTTCTCCACATTCACCACTGAGTAGATCTGCATGTATGGCGGTAGCTCTAAGCGAAAAGCATTCATCCCAATCTTCTCCAAGATGGTGAAGGGACCATATCTAATAGGCTTGAGCTTCTTGCCTTCTCCTTTCATCCTCTCCTTGCTGATGTGAAGCCACACTTGATCTACCACCTGAAACTAATGATCAACTCTATGCTTGTCATGGTGAGCCTTGTACTGGGCTTGACTCTTCTCCAACTGCTCTTGCACTGCTTGATGTACCTGATGAACTCGCTGAATGAACCTGCGGGCTTTGTCTTCATCCTTGGAAGTGCTTGAACCAACCTCTCTCCCATAATTCAAGTCCAATGGAGTCTTTGGCAAGTACCCAAAGCATGTCTCAAATGGTGAGCTCTGAGTGGAAGAATGCATAGCCCTGTTGTAGGCATGCTGCACATACTGGATCTGTTCATCCCATAACTTAGGATGCTTGTTGCAATAACCTCGAAGCAAATGAGCAGTTGTCATGTTGACTACCTCTGTCTGTCCATCGGTCTGTGGATGGAAAGCGGTGCTCCTCTTCAGCTTGGTGTCCATCATACACCATAACTTTGTCCAAAACTCTCCAAGGAATCAAGAGTCCCGATACGAGATAATGGACGTAGGGAGTCCAAAATGAACCCATACATGCTGAAAGAAAAGAGAAGCAGCCTGCTCTGCAGTGACCCCAAAATGCCCTGATACAAGAGAAGTATGAGCTTCTCGTATTACATGGACTCTTTCATTGATAGGAACACATAACTTGCCCAAATGATAGAGCAACTTTCCCTGCAAATAGTAGTCTTCCACCTGTGTGCCATTGGTTAGCTTCTCATAAATCTCCTTGAAATCATCATCAGTATCATACTGCTCAATATAACTTTCATGGGATAAAGAAGCATTTTTCAAGACAATAGATGCAACAATAGAAGGTCTAGAAAGCATACCTGCCACTTTGTTACCAGTACCCTTCTTGTACTTGATAACTGTGGACAACCTGTACATGCCCACATTAGGGAGAGGGGCATCCTGCTGGAGATGAGTCTCATGTTGAATCTCCCTTTTGGGAGGAAAACCTGTAGGTTCCTGAAATATTTCATCATAGTTAGCCACAATATCAATCATAGCCTTTTTATGAGAAGGATCACAACCTTGGAAAGCATCGGATGCCTCAGCATCTTTTGCTCTCACAACCATGAGCATGTATCTCTTATTAGTGTTGATGATCCGCTTCATCTGTCCTGCACTAACAAGAGTGGTGTTAGCCTTCATACTATGAGCTCTCACGATGTACTCCACCTCATTTTTGGTGAGATGGTACTTGTTCTCATGACAGAAGAATACTGCTTTTCAATCATACAAGTATGGGCTTCCCAATACGATACCGCAGATGTCAAGAGGAACAACATCTAAGTCCACCTCATTGATCAACTTTGAAGCAATAGAAAACCTTAACCTGCATTGCTTAGTCACCTGTAGCTTAGCATTATCACATACCCATCCAAGAGGGTAAGGCTTGGGGTGAGGTTTAGTCTGTATGCCCAAGTTCTTAACAACTGATTCTGAGATCAAATTTACTTGAGAACCCGGATGAAATAATGTTTCAATCTTTGTATGCTTAGACACAACTCTAATGTGAAACAACTCACTTCTTCTTTTATCATTTTCTTTAGAAACATGAGTAGAACTTGAACCAGTATGAGGAGTTTTATTACCTTGCATTCCCACGGCTATAATCATGGTTTCATCACCTGAGTCGGAACCCAAATCTTGTTGCGTTGTTGCAACAATCTTTTTCTTTTTTTGCTTCCATAATGCTTAGGCCTCTGTTCAGGATGCAACTTCCAACAACTTTCTTCATCATTCCCATCAGTGTCGCAATGGTTGCAATGGAGATTTCCTCCTTCCTTCTTGGCAGTAGCTGTCTTCTTGCTCTTGTATTTTTTCTTGAACTTGTGGTTGTTGTTGTGCTTGAAAGGCTCCTTCTGATGGTCTTCTTGCAAATGATTCCCCCTGCTCTCAAGATGAGTAGCCTAAACACTTGCTTCATCCACACTAGTAGGATTCAACAACAGCAAAGTATGGCGTAGATAATGATGAAGAGCACCAATGTACTTCAAAAGAGTGTCAGGAGAATCTAAAGAAATATTCAACTCTAGAGCTTTCTTTCTAGATTCTTCAGTAAAATTATGAACACTCTAACCCTTGCCTTGTCTAAAACTTTGCCAATCCATCATAGCCTTTTGAACATAACCCAACAGATAAAATTGCTTATGTAAATCATAAATGAAAGCAGACCACGATGAGAGAAGATTACCCATTTGTTTGCTACCTTGCTGAAGCTTGCTTTCCCACCATACAAGTGCGGTGCCTGTCAGCCGAAGTGAAGCCAACTGAATCTTCACATCTTCTTCTTTGATCTGCTGGACTCGGCAATAGACCTCAATTTTCCTTATCTAATTGTTCAACTTTTCTACATTCGATTCCCCATTGAACATGGGCAAATCAAACTTCACATCGAGCTTCAATAAGGGCTTCTTTTCAGGCTCTTTGTGAGGAACCTTGGAATGCTAAGAATGAGATGAGGAAGAAGCACTTGAACTTGTGCTTGAAGCTGAAGGTGAAGAGGGAAGCTCAGGAGGCTCTTTGCCACCTCCTCCGTGGTTAACTGAAGCGTTGCCTTCGTCCTTCACTTCTTTGTCTTCCTTCTTTACTTCACTGCCTTTTCTTTCTTTTGCCATGTGTTCTTCATAGTCTGCAAACAACTTGTCTACCTTGTCAGCCATCATGTAGAAGACCTTGTGAAAGTTTGCCTCCATCTCAGTGTGGGCATCATTAGCATCCATCTTCTTCCTTCGGTGTGCACGTTCGATCCGGAATTGTAAGGCTCTAATGTACCCTCACTAGCTTGCAGTTTAGCCCTCATGAGCATCCACACTCACAATCCAACGTCAAATAGTCCTGCTTTGATACCACATGATCCGAAAACAAGATCTTTGCTACTCTATGATGTTAACATGAATTGCATAAAGAGCATGAATGAAGCTCACAAATCCATAAGAAGAGAACCAAACAGCATAGACAACACGCACATAAAGACAACAAGTTGATAACGGAGTTCGTCCAGGATGGACTACATCTCCGGGCCTGCTTCTCAATAGGAGGGCCGATCTATAATCTCAGCATAAGGCAAAATACATGGCAATGATACAATGATACCTTGGCGACAATGTTCAAGAAGAGAACCGCTGCCCAAAACACAACAAGACTGCTTCCAGCAACTCCGAAGCCTAAAGACGGTGTAAAATGAGTATAAACACTCGTACCTTCCTCCAACAGAGCTACGCAATCTCCCTTCTCTCCTTTAGCTACAAAGTCTCCACTCCAAAGCATCAGTGGGAAATGGCAAATGAATGGGTTTATATAGGTTGGCTTGCCCTTCTTCACATGACTCTCATGGATTCCTTTGGTTGCAACTAATTTGCCTATCTTGGCCTTGGTTACAACTTCCCTAAGTTGGTTTTCATGTGGTTGGGCTTTTAAGAAAATAAACCAAAAATATGGTTCATTCCCACATGCCCATGGGTTTTCACATTTAGTTACTTCCCCATAATGACATTTACAAAATCCAACAATAATCCATTACATAGCAAAATAGCATGTTGGTTTTTCAACCATAAACCAACTTGTTACAACTTCATTACAAATATGGCATGTTTGTTTTTGGTTACAACCATGCATTAACTTCATAACAACTCAAGGAATAAAATAAATGAGTAATATGTGAGTAATTTTTCCACTCACTTCAAATATTAATCATTTTACAATTTCTCATGAGTAAATGCATGAATGTCCTAAAACTCATTTCAAGCAAAAATGCATGCATGCTAGTCATCATGCCATGTCACCATGCCACATCAGAATGCCATGTCATCATACCACATCATCATGCCATTTAGCATGCCATGTCATCATGCCACGTCATCATGCCATGCCAGAATGCCACATCATCATGCCATGTCATCATTCCACATCATCATGTCATTTAGCATGCCACATCAGCATGCCATGTCAGCATGCCACATCATCATGCCATGTCATCATTCCACATCATCATGCCATGTCAGCATGCCATCTCACCAGAATTCACTTTTTGACTACCATGTGAAAGCTTGAGAGAGTGCCACGTGGCACTTCAACCAAAATTTTCCCTGTTGGGGCCAAACTTCAAAACGCAATATCTTTTGCATCCGAAGTCCGTTTGACACGCCGTTTGCACCGTTGGAATTGGATTGACAAGCTCTTCGACATGGTACTATTTTTCTGAGATTGGAGGACTTCAAAAAAATTTCCTTCTTGGATCCTCTTGGATCATTTATTGAGTATAATATTTTTTTGCACTACCACATAGTCAATGTCCTATTGTCCAACAGAGTCTAAAATTTCAGTAATTTCTAGTTAAATGATTTCTTTTTGGCACTACATAGATATAAAACTACATCTCAATCCTTTCCTCTAATGCTTCCCTAAAAGTGATTTATAAATTCAACTTGGATTTAGCATCTCCATGGACTGAAAACTCTAATATGTAAAACAAATTTAAAATGACAAAACTCTTTATGATAATCAATCCCTTGAAAGTTTTCCAACTTGCAAATTGGCATCTATAGGGGAAACTAACCATGGAAACAATTACTCTATTCAATAATAATCATTTAGATTGATGGAATAATATATAACACATTAACATTGTACAATTTAGTTGCAAGAGGGGTATTCTTGGATCATTTTTGCATTTGAAACAACAATTTTATCAACCCAAAATTGCAATTTTAGCAATTTTGGAAAATGGTCAGATTTTGATAATGACAACTTGGAAAAATTCAAATTCATAAAGCACTTAACCTTATTCATTAAGTAATATCCATATACTAATTAATAAAAAAACCCTAAAAGCTCAAATCTTGTTAGGCTTAAGGTTAAATACAGCCATTGGTTGAAGACCTTTACTTAATGCACAATACCGCTAAAGTGAGGTAGATGATATGTTTTGTGGACTCAATGATCAAATTCCAATAATCACACACATGAAAAATTCAAATCCCTAAAACATACTAGTTGTTTCTAAGGTTAAATACAATCATTGGTTGAAGACCTTTCCTTAATGCACAATGTCATTAGAAGGTAATATAGATGATAAGTTTTGGAACATGGGTAAGCAAAATATAAGCAAAGCACATGTTATAGATTATGTAGATGCGCTTTTTGTTTTATGGACTTTATTGTTTTTTTTAAGCAATCAGTTTCTTATTAGTCCCTATTAAGGTAGGAACTATTGTAATGAGTTCATTGTTGACTTAATTAGTTTAGCTATTAACTTTATTCTTCTTTCCCATTCTTAAGTTTAACATAAAAAATAAAAAAAATTAATTTTCAATTATTTATTAATTAGATTATATTCATTTTTAATTAACATAGAGTTTGAAATCTTATTGCTAGCCTCTTAGAAAATGAAAATGAAGAATATTCTTATCATTTCCTTCACATAAAACGAAAAACGTTGATTGCACTAATCAATGTTGTAAAAAATAAGCAATATTTTTTTTACTTTCATTGGATTATTGTCCGTCTCTTGATGAGCATTGTTGTCACTAACTTCTCACAAGACAAGGCACACTAAATGCATTTTAATTAATAACACAAGATAACAACTATTTTAAGTCAATTTTTATTGCCTTATTTTAAGTGATTTTTTTGAATCCATGTTTTATTTGGGCCTATTTATTTAAACATTGGAAAATTGTTAAGAATTCAATGAGTTGGAGAGTTTTTCTTTCAAGTAGAAAAAAACACACTTCTTGTTATTCATGTGAATCAAAGATTATATATACATCTAGTTTTTTTGACATCTCGCAAAAAGAGGAGTCATAAAAAAAAACATACCACCTCTTATCAATTTGCCATGCAAAAATTCACCTCAAAAAAATGTCAATAGGAATGATATTCCAAACAAGAAAAATATCAAGATACACAATACAACCCCAAAAAATTCCGTACAACACATAGTAGAAATATAACCATCTACTTCAGAAATACAATCTTCCAAATATTCTTCAATAAAAAGAACACCTTCAACTTCCTCGAGTAGTTTTGAATATCCCATCAACAACATCATTATGTTCTCTAAAAGCATGGTCAATTGAAAAATCCACAAAGGAATCCATAAGAATATTAATCCTCGAGCACCAATGATCTAGAGAGAGGACCTGTAAGTTGTATAAATTTTTTCCCAATTAACAATGACCAAGGCGTGCCCAAAAACATGAAGGGAAGCTATATCAATTGTATATGCAAATTTTAGTAAACACCACATGAAAATTAATTCAGCTTTAGTATTAGAACCATGCCCACAATTAATCCACAACTTAAAATGGCGATGTTCATTCATCTGTAGATTTGTCCCTGAACCACAATTGCCACTATGAGCAACACCATCAAAGAAAACTGTTGCATAATTGGAGACTAGAGGATGAGTAACATGATGAGGTTTGTTCCTAATCTCAACATAACCATATTATTTATACATGTTCAATATTCTTAAACAACCAGAAGAAACATTCAAGGATTTATCTTCAAAAATATAAAGGTTCTTGGATTTCCATATGTCCTAGCAAATGAACACAAGAAGCATTTTGTGAGTCTTAACTTATCTAACCCATTGCTGAATATTTTCTTCCACAGTATTAGTTCCCCAACCCCATAGAAGATCAAGATGTGTTTTAACATGCTTCCAACCACTCTTGTTGTAAGTGCAATGAACAAATATATGATTTACAAGATCGCAACCTTTCTTACAAGGAACACAAATATTTGGGCCATTCCAACCCCTTTGAAGAAGATCGTCCCAAGTAAGTATGCAGTTCTCACAAGTAATCCAATAGAAGTATTTAAGTTTCAATGGCATATGCCACGTCTAGATTTCACTATACCACCATTTAGAATTAGAATTGGACATATAATTTGCAATTTCATTATAAGCAACCTTAGCAGACACTTGACTTGTGGAATGGTTAAAAGACCAAACCAATTCATCCTCCTTATCTCTTAATCTGATTCTTGTCTTTTTCAATGAAAATATATAGGCATTCCACTTCTTTTCCCATACACTACCCAACCATAAGTCTTTAATAGTCAACCAATAAGAATCAAAGTACCTCATCCAATGAATGGGAGGATTTAGATGCCAAAGCGCTAAGCACAATCCATTTATGTCTTGCGGATGATGTGTTGTTCAACGTTATTGGAGAAACATCAACAATGAGTCTATGGAACAAATTTGAAATTTTGTATATGATCAAATCAGTGACAAACAAAATTAACTTGAAGCAACAGTTGTACGGTATGAGAATGAAAGAAGGTACGAAGATTGCAGATCATTTAAATATTTTTAACACTCTTATTTTCCAGTTGAGTAGTATGGATGTTAAAATTTATGATCAAGATAAAGTAGTCAATCTCTTATGTACTTTACCTGAGTCTTGGTGTCAAGTAGTTTCTTCCATTATCCTTAGTACAGCTGATACTTTAGAATTTAATAATGTGTTTGGTGCATTATTGTCTGAGGAATTAACGAAGAAATCTAGTCTTGAAACCTCTTCTACTGAAGCTTTGGTTGTTAGAGGTCGATCCAAAGAGAAAGGAGAAAAGTCAAGAGGTACTTCCAGATCCAAATCAAAGGGAAAAAAGAGAAAATTAAAATATTAGTATTGTAACAAAACTAGTCATCTCAAGAAGGACTGTTGGAAGAGAGAAGAACCCAAGAAGGATGACTCCAAGTCAAAGGAAAACTCAGTTAAGTCTTCTGATTTAGGTATGATTGATGAGGTCTTGTTAGTTTGTAATATTTCTAAATATAATGAGGAATGGCTATTAGATTTTGGTGTGCCGCACCATATCTGTCCTCATAAAGATTGGTTTGATTCCTATCAAACAATTAATGATGGAATAGTTCTTTTAGGAGACAATCATTCATGTAAAATTGTTGGGGCTGGAAGTGTTAAAATTAAAATGTTTGATGGAGTAATAAGAACACTTACAGATGTTAGACATGTACCTAAATTAAAGAAAATTTTAATTTCTTTGGGAGTATTGGATTCTTGTGGTCATAAATTTACAAGTTTTGATGGAACTCTAAAAGTTTCCAAGGGTTATTTAGTGGTCATGAAGGCATAGAGGACATGAAACCTTTACAAACTGGTTGGAAGAATGCAAGTTAATGGTACTGCATTAGTATATGAAGAAGATTCAGGATACACTCAGCTATGGCATTAGCGTATTAGTCATATGAGTGAAAAAGGACTTCAGGTAATAATCAATTGTAAATTGCTTCCAAGTTTGAAAATTCTGAATTTGATGTTTTGTAAACATTGTATATATGGAAAGTAGTGTAGACAAAAACTTGGCTGAGAGGTCTACTTAGAGAAATTGGAAGGTTTAAGAATAGTGTGCCTGTCTTCTTTGACAGTCAAAGTGCTATTCATTGGGCTACAACTCATGTTTATCATAGTAAGGCTAAACATATTGATGTAAAATATCATTTTGTAAGACAAGCCATTAGTGAAGGTGGAGTAGATATGAAAAGGTCCATACTAAAGAAAATTGTCCAGATATGTTCACAAAACTAGTATTGTTAGAGAAGTTACGATGGTGTGTAGCTTCTCTTGGTTTGAAAAGAAGGTGATAAATAGTCTTGGGAAAAGTATTTGTAAATTTTGTTGTCAAGGTGGATATTGTTAAATGACAACTAAACTAATGTGTTTATGGGAGGTTTCTCATTAGTAATGTTTACTAGAAGTTTCTCATAACGAGAATAACCGGCAACGGTTTACTCATGTAACTAATTTCATGAAGTATATAGTGCATGGTTGGGATACGTAATGTAGAGAGTTGTCTGTGAGGTTGATATCATCTTGTAATCTCTCATTCTTCATTAATGAGCTTCAATACTTTTCCGGTGTTATTCATTGTCTGATTATTTTTCCTGTTGAACTATTACCGTGTTACCATTTTTTATAACTTTTGTTCATCTATTCATGCATCCAATTCATCAATAAAAAAAAAATAGATTTTTTTTTTTCAGTAAAAAAATGTTCTATAAACATATGCTTGGATTGTGATCTTAGATTATTAATAAACAAGCCATCCAAATCATAACCAAATCATAAACTGGAGTCAAATCTAAATGAATTAAAAAGGTTCTATAAACATATACTTTGATTGTGATCTTAGATTCTTAATAAACAAGCCATCCAAATCATAACCAAATCATAAACTGGAGTCAAATCTAAATGAATTTTTGTTTTCTGGTTATATTCACCGGCATTCCTTTTCATAGGAAGAATATAAGATAATTAAATTTGCATATTTACTAAATGCATATTCTTCCTTGAAGGCACTTGAGGAAACTTATAGGCACCATCAACAATGCGAGGATAGAAAAAGAAAATATGATTTATGTATATACTTTATATGCTTATACTTGTTTCATATCATTAGAAACAACTTGGTGGCTTGTCTGCAATTTCTTTGAATTTTCATGTATCAAGATGAAGAAAGAAAAAAGATATGGAAAAGCAATTTAATGGTAATTTACACTCCTTTTGGCTGGTTGGAAGAAGTTATTTAATGATTTTTGTCTTTATATTTGAATAATTACATCATGATATATCATTTTGGGATTATCTGGTTAGTGTAAGTCATTAATCTATGACCATGTTTCATGAATATAGTAGCAACTGCCTAATTTTTCATGGTTTTTAATAGTCAACTTAACACTAGTTACATCAACTGATGCTCATAATTACATGATGTTTATATAAAACTACCCAGTTTTTAAGCTTTCTCTTGCGTCCATTTTTTACTATTGCAGTTGTTCCTTTTTATATTCTATGGATTCATAGGGAAACATACAGGTGAGGTAGTATGCCCCATTTCATTTCTTCAACTTTGTATTTATATTAAAGTTGAAATCACGTTGAAATTAGCATAGAGCCACCAATACAAATGATTTCTCTTTCTTCTTTATATTTTAATTTTATGGAATTTTTTTTCATCTCTGTGACATCTGAAATCAAATCTCCGCCCCAACCAATTGAAGCATTACTTGCAACTGATGAAGCCAACAAAGAAATGAAAAATGGAAGAGGGGAGAGACTAGATTCTAAGAGGTGTTGCAGGCTTGTAAGTGTGGTTATTGTTGCACAAACAAATGATATTTTTCATTTACTTTTTAATTTACAATTATGCCCTTATGCTATATATATATATTTTTTGCTTTAAATTTGCTTTTTAATTCCTATCAAACTTTGACAGGCCCAAGAATCCACGAGATGTGACAAATTGAGAGGCCCAAGAGTCCATGAGATGTAACATCATATTGGGTCTGAAGGAAAAATTTAAAGAAAATGTGCATATCTGAAAAGAGAAATTTGTCTCTGTAAGGCCACCACAAATCTGCAGGTTTCTCTGAGATACTTTCTTAGTGTTCACCAGTCCAAACAGAACCCAAAATCTGGGCCTATCAAAGTATGCATTGCCTAACCATATGTATCACGGTTTAAATGCACTACTACAAATTTATAGAAAATGTATTTTTTAAATCAATATTGTATTGAAAATTTGGTTGTTTAACTCTAATGCAGTTCCAAGCATACAATTGCATAGGCCTTTGACATTGGTGTTTAGGTCTATGTCCTGCCTTTCTTTGATCTACCATTATAATGTTAATACCAGTGAATCTGTCTTTGGTGATTCAATAGTTATAAGAAAACATTGTATGTAAAATTCTTTTCCTTTTCGTGCATTGTTGCAAAGGAAATAGAATGAACATACCATACTAAAATGTCCATCCACTTCAACAATGCTTTCATGGTGTTTTAAGGACATTGATATATTTTTCATGTGGAAAAACCCACCTTCCTACTATTCCGAAGGAATCAAGGAAAGCTCACACACCCACTTGAAATATCAACAAACTTCCCCACTTCCGTGAATGGTAGGTAGATCAACAAACTTCCCCACTTTCGTTAATGGTAGGTCAAGTAAACCGTAAACAGAACATCCAGTACATGTCTAAACGGAATTGAACCCTAGTGGATGGAATCAATTCCATCTAGCCCCACCAATGGACCACCGTATCCTGAAGCATCGATATTGTGCCTTTGTAGTATTGGTTTTTAAATATTTTTCTTGGGTATTTAAGTTTATATTGATCATGTCCTTATTATTTTGTTGCCATTTTTAGTTAGAGGGATTATTATTTTTAGCATAATATATTCTTTATTGCAACCATTTTGGCATTGTTGTTTGGTTGTAGGCCCTGGGAGATTTCTATTTTCGTAAGGTTACTTCATGTGCTTTGATTGCTTCGTTTCTTACCAAGTTGTCTTTCTCTTGTGTTTAATTTTGAATTATTTTCAAACGAGGGATTAAGTTTAGTGTTATTTTTAGTATGAATTGGACCAATGACACAATAGTATATTATTTCTTATTCCATGTCTCCGAAGATTGTAGGTTGGTCGATTTAGACCTTAGTTTTCATTTTACTTGTTTTTTGAGAAAATGTTCAAAATATTATTGTTAAATAACTTCAATTCTTTTATTGCTAACTATTCAATTTTGATATGGTATTTTTACAATTTATAATTACACAATATTTTTCATAAGAAACAAACAACCTGGATTTTTTTAATTATTATTGAACTTTGATCTCTCTATTACAAGCTGCTCCTCATCAACTACAATTAATGCAATATGATTCAAGATAAGTTTAAGAGAAAAAACTTTTTCGAGATGTTATCATTGTTAGGTAACGTTCTCCCTTCGCAAAGTATTTAAATCATCACAATGTGCAACCATGGTTAGACCAGAATTTCATCTCCTTGCTATTGCAACGTTAAGGTAATTTAGCTTAAAAGGTGACAGAGATCAAAATGTTGGCATATGACATGAGTGCTATTCTTTAACAAGTTGCAAGGAAATAAAGTGTACTCCTTTTGACAATTTGAATGATGATGATGACAATGCCACTTTCAACGTTAAAGATGGTTTATATTGTCTCATGGAGCAGTGAAGTGATATGTTATTCAACCCTTGTGAAATGCTAGGGAAATTCATTGTTTCTTTTTTATATGATAATTATTTATGTTTAACATCAATAATTATGTTTATGAATTATTGGGACATATAAGTATATTTTTTTTTGTTTGTGTATAAGTTCATACATAGTTAAAAGTTGTGTGTAATTTCAATCATAATTAAAATTTGTGTATGTGTGTAAGTCCATACATGGTTAAAATTTGTGTGTGTTAATCTCATACATGCTTAAAATTTATGTGTGTGAGTCCATCCCTTGGGGATTGTATCCATTGAATTATTGAATTGGTTATATTATCGTTACTATAAACGTAAGGTTTATTATTTTAAAAAAACTACATTCAAAGTTGAACTTGTACTAATTTCACATTTTGAAAAATAGAACTTAGCATCACATCAAAGACACAATCTAAAAATATGGATGAAATATTTATGCACTTGGTATGCTATGAGAGGGAAAGTACAAGTTTAGAGCACTTTAAGTCATGTTTTTTTCCTAATAAATTGGATTAATGTTACATATGAAACTCATTAAACCAATTTATAATTCAACGTTTTATGCCTTTTGTAACTTGAAGCTAATTTAACATAGATCTATTAGGCACTGAGAGACATCCAATTTTTTATTTTATGGGCCAACATAAAAAAATAAAAAAAATAAAAATAAAAAAATTAATTTTTGGCACATAACGTGACAATTGAGCAAAATTAGAGATGCTTGAACTTTAAAACTTTTATCAAATAATTTCAGCACTTATGAAATTCACATCTGAATATTTATATCAACCACATAATAATCTTTATATCAGCCACATATGAATCTTTATATCAACAATATATAAATCTCATGAATCAAATCAGCCACATAAATTAGCTCCATAAATCAACCATGAGAGACAATATATACCCCGGGAAAACCCTCCAAACATAGAGGATGAAAAACTTGACAATTCTTTGAGTATGATAGATAGATTTGCAAATAATGGTTTACAACACATAAGCAGATTTCCATATAAGAGATATCACCATAGCAGTAGAGAAGAGAGATCCAATGTAACCCTTCAAAAACAACTGTATGAAACTGTATTCGACTGTGTTGAACTTTCCATATGCCTAGCATATTAATAACAAGCCAAAACCATATAATGCAGAAGGTAGTGCATAGGAGGACCAGTGAACACATTGAGAGCACCACATAGTGCATTCACAAGGAGTAACTAACTAGAACTCCCTCCATGCAAACATTAGCTCCCTTCCTTTCCTCAACCGACTTTAACTGAAAGTTTATTGTCTTCAACTAAAAGTGAAATGACTTGAACTGAATGTTAACTGAATTGAACTGAATGTTAACTTATTTGAATTGAATGTTAACTGACTTGAACTCAATCCTTAACTACCTATTGATCACTTAGCTAACAAGCTAAATTAAGTGTCACAAGTGCTTCACTCTTAGTGCCATCCATGCCCATTTTTATTATTAACTTTTGCATGGATCTCTTTAGTTAACCGATACATGATGATTGATGAATATTGAGATGTTCTTTACTTAACTGATTACATTAATTAATAGTTCAGCTGATGCAAGTTGACCGAGGCACTGATTGAGGCATTCATATTTTACTGAATCTTTATAACTTGAGTTCACTCAGACATTTGCATGGAAAATTCTCTTTCTCTTTCTCTATGCTTTATTGCATTATCATTAATTAATTAGTGCATGGTCCATTTGTTTATTATTGATTCATTTTATCATATCATACCCAAAATAATTATTCCATACATATTGATGATCATATATCATTACCCTGAGACATATAGTCATGTGCTAAAGTAATTCACTCTAGGGGTAGCTAATCCCCAAAGGAGACTTATAGCACTCAATGACCATGACTAGAAATATATCACACAGTATAACCGCCTCAACACATGGAGGTCCATAGTCTTGATAAAACGCAAGACTTCAATCTTAATACAACACAAGATCATCTCCACAATTGGAGATCCTTCTTCATAGGGCACCGTCTATGAGAATCATTGAATTGCTACAACACATGTCTAGACTTGATACAACACAAGTCCACACTCTTGATACAACACAAGACTAGTCTTGATATTACTCACAAGGCTCATCTTGATATTACTCACAAGCTCTACAATACAACATCACCACCTCAATCATATGAGGATACTTAAGACTTGATACCACACAAGTCTTGGAGAATGATTCCTGATGTTGTACAATCAACACTCCCTCTCAGCAAGGGAGACAGTCTCTTCCTTACTAGGAATTTCCTGCCATGCCAAGCTTATCTCAGAAGTATCTCAACTTCGTCACTGACAGTGGATTTTCCACAAATATGCAATCTTCTCATCAGTATCTATGTACTGAAATATTTTCTTTACAAGACGATGACTTCAATGAAGTAAAACTTCATCTCAATGTGTTCCATCATAACACATAGGTTTTTCAGAAAGCTTGATTATTAACACCTAATAAATGTAGGATCAAGTCTTTCACCCTAGTAGGTAGCTTCCCAAGCTACACTACTCCTCAATGGCTCGTGCTATCCGCAATACACTTTTCTTAGTACTAGCTGAAATACACCTTGCTTCCATAGTACTAGTTGCAATACTTGGCTTATGTAGTACTAACCACAATATACATAGCTTATCTCAGGCTAAAACAATAGCTAGATAACACAATAGGTCTACCATGTATCACATACAATAAAGAGCCTATTCTAATGTACCTCAAAGGTACTCAAACCTATGCTTAGTTAGTAAGCATAAATACAATAGGTTTGCTCAGAGATCAACCAACTACTTAAACATAGTAGCATCATCTAGATCCAATCCAAAATGCAGTTTCTCTAAAGTTGAAAAAATGGATTTCATATCCATCATATACCACATTATACATCAAATGTGTAAAATCATGCAGAAAGAAAGTCTCATATTTTCTTTCAAACTTCAATATTTGTAGACTTCAAGAATATTCTTCTATCTAGAGAAGTTCTCTGTGAGATTTCCATTCTATGTGATGTTCTTCAAGGCTTGATCACTTTCTAAGTCATTCTTCTTTTTATACTACAACACCCCAACTACCTCTCTAAGAGATTTAATTGTTCTCTAACAGTCCAGACTATAACTCTTATTAAGTATCAATAGTCTCTGATACTTTGACCATGTATGTGCTCATGTGTATTCTCTCCACAAGGTATCGCAACCCCTAGCTTCTTGATTCATGTACCATGACTAACTAGTTTGAGGAATTTTAATTGCTATTGCTTTTGAAGAAACATCAATACTCCCTCCTCAACTAGAGGAGTCTTTTATACTATACCAAGCTTGTTCTGGACATAGGCTTAGTAAATATGCTGGAAATTTTGCTCATCTATGGATATGTATAGGAGTTACACAACTCCTTTCTGCACTATGTCTTGGATATAACTAACTAAGAACTTTGTGAAGTTCTACTTCTTTACAATATGCTCTATCTGAGAAATATCTTTGATGTGATCTTTCTTGATCATTGTACTAGTAAAAATCCATATGTCTGTGAAACTTACTTTCACTGACTGAGACATGTTTGAATCCACATACACTTGTACCAAGTAGGTAACAAAACACATGTTTTGTTGCACATGTCTATGTACTGACTATAAAGCATATAACTGGTCTTGGGACCTGTATAGATATATCTAACATCTATGAGATCCTACAAATATTAGCAAGAATCATGTTTATCTTTATGTGTGTGGTCATAGATTTACAATCCATTGTTCTTAAATCCTTTCAAGAACTCAATTGAACAATTTTTTCTCAACAGAAGAAAAATCTTATCCAATGACTGTTACACCTCTAAACTTAATAATCATCCAAGATCCTTACATATAGATTCCTTTTGAATATGACCACCATCAAGGTTTCTACATTGCAAGAGTTTAATTAACCAAATCCATTTGTTTTCCAGGATCTAGCAAATCTAGCTTCTCCCTCTCAACATCTAGGATGTGAGAATCGTAATTTGAATACTCCATCACAGAGACTCATACTTCTATATGTCTAACACATATATGAATATAACTAGGATAAATTAATTACCTTAAGGAGTCTTTACTTCTCTTAGAATATTATTAGGGATTCTATTCTAACTTCTTCCTAAGAAACATAAGAATCTCTCGATCTGAACTTTTTTAGGATAAACCATCCGAATGACTCCATGTTATTCTCTTCTTCTAGGTTAAGGCATATTTTTTTTCCTACAAGAAAAATTAATCAAATGATTAATCACATTACATAACCAAGAAATGTAATCACATGAAAACTTTCAACATACCTTGCAATGGTTCACACAGTTATGTACATAGAATAAATTGATGTTTTGGCATAACCCCATTCATATTTCATTAATCAATTATGCATCCACATATTCATATCTCATGAAACAATCATGCATGTTTCATATTCATATCATATAAAGAACCATGCAACCCTATAATTTTATTAATTTAAACATAACATGAGTTTTACAATTTACCAATAAATAGAAGGATTGTAACATATGCTTTTAATTATGTTATACTATAACATCATTCCTAATCTCATGAATACATTCAAAAAACATTTAAATCTGATTTTATAAAAGCATATGATAATCAAACAATCATGCAAGTATACTTCATGTGTTTGGTTATTTTCCAATAAAAGAAATACAAACAACATATATATGCTCATTATGTTCATATCATAACACAATTCCTAATCCCGGGAATACGGATCTCTATATGACTGTAATGAAACACATTCAAAAGCATATAGAACTAAAGAGCATAAAATAAATAAAATACAAGTACTTATCTTTTATCGTTTAGCATGATTCCTCTTGATCTCTACTTCCTTGCGGATATTACTAGAGTCCCTCGGTCTTAATCTCCAGTGTAAATTTGAGTGCATGTAGGAGGTAGTGAATCTATGCATGGGGAAATTGGATCCCGTGCAACCTGGAGCGAATGCTTTTCTTATAGACAAAATTCTTTCGATGATCATCATCATCTTCTTTAAATGAGATCTCAAATCTAAGAGGCTCTCATTGCACACAAGATCCATTAAAGAAGAATAATATCCAATCCACAAATCCTTGGGTCGTTCAACCAATTCGTCGAGATTGGAAACATGTCCATAACACGAATTCTGAAAAATTAATATTCAAACACCTGGTCGTATCTCCCAAATGGTTTGAAATCCCCTCATGAGCAAGCTAATCAACTCATTTGGGAAGTGGGTTTTCAATGTTTTTTCTTGATTCCACACAGATTGATAAAAAATGCTCCACGAAATTTGTCTCCTGGAAAGTGATGGGAATGGTACATACTGAATTTCTCTTCGATCCACCCTGCATTGGATGAAGGCACCTCAATAACTGAGGTCATTTATGCATCTAGGTCATTCTCCTTAAGAATTCTTAACACCCTTGCCTTCCATGTGTTGTAGTTGGAAGTACCTTCAAGTCGGTCAGACGGAGAGAGTCATTGTCATGGTTGTAATATTTTCCTCAACTCTTCAATATATACATAGGCTTATCTTGCTGTACAAAACTAAGCTCCTTCACACCCTATGCTATGATACCATGTTAATGTTTGAGCAAAATCGGAGATGCTTGAACTTTAAAACTTTTATCAAATAATTTTAGCACTTATGAAATTCACATATGAATCTTTATATCAGCCACATATGAATCTTTATATCAACAATATATGAATATCATGAATCAAATCAGCCACATAAATTGATCCGTAGGATCTCAACTTAGTGCTTTAAAAGTAAGTTGTAAAAGAATGCGTGCAACAGGTTAATTAATGGACAGTATTAGCAGAAATTAAATGCTCAAAACAGGAATGAAAACAAGACTGATAAACAAATGCCAAGCAGAAAACACAGAACCCAAAGTCACAGATAGAATTGATAACAGAGTTCACCCCCTCCACTGGGCTACGTCTCCGGGTCCCTCTCCAATGGGAACCGATCCAATTAATTCTTTTAAAAAAATGGTACAAATGGTTCTGGACTAATCACAGAAACTGGACATCAACAGTAAAGTCTTCAAGACCTTCTCTGAAAGTTACAAAATTGGACTTCAACAGACAAAGAAGCCAAGTATAACTGAGAGTAGTCGACTTCAACAGCATGTGGGTAGGTTTTTCCGGTAAACTCTCCAAGCCTGCGTTCTCCACGAACTCTGTCCAATCGTCCCCTTCTCTGAATGAACTCCTCCCTTTTATTATTCATATTTGCCGTTACAAATGAACCCAAACGTTCAAAGAAATGCGACTGTACCCCTTCTTCTGCCAAATGCCCCCGACTGTTCATCTCCCTATCGCCGTTACCATCATACGACATCAAGATTCTGCAAAAACTGTTTTGAAAAGTCCCCGCGCGAACGCATTGAGGGAGTTAGAGTCAGAATTTTTTGTTATCCGGGCTTCCACAGTGGTGGAAGAGGATCGACAACGGGCTCCGATATTTTACTTCAATGAACTCGGTCTCAATCGGCTATCGGCTGGTTTTCAAATCGGAAGCTTTATTACTTTGGTTTCCGCAGTTGTGGATGGGGAACCACTTCTTTTTCCGACTCCGTCGAGTTATTTGCCAATTTTTTAAGTTTTGAGGCTTCCATCGTTGCGGCTGCCGGAAGCCTTTATGCTTCCAATCCTTCTATCTTCGTCGTTGTGGTTGATAAATCACTCCGGCTTCCGAACGTCTTTAAGTTCCTGCTATTGTGGAAGGGAAATCACTCCGCCGTTTTGGAAGGGGAAAAGCTTCCTATGTTGTGGAAGGAAGAAGGCTTCCGAGCCCCAACGTTTCAGAAGGGAATGTCTTCCGATCTCCTATTTGTTTTGTGGACAGACTAATCGTTTTTCTGCTCGCCGTTGCAGAAGAAGATGCTCTTCCGAGCTCCGATGTCGCGGAAAGAGATCTCTTTTGACTTCCGATCTCCGCGGCTTCTTTGTGTCCGATTTTCTTCATTTCGTCATTTCTTTGAACCATTGTACCAAATTGGATCTTCAAAGAGGAATAATCCACCGGATCAATCCTCCCCATTGGAGAGCTTTTGGACCACCAAAAGCCTGAATTATTCTGCAAGAAAGTGAGGGTAAAGTTCCCTCAAATTTATCCAAAACCTTTATATTCAATAGGTGGTGATAATTGGAAACTCACTCTTAGTCATCAAACAATATCAATAGAGGAAAATCTAGGAAAGGAACTTGCAAAATAGGATATTTGAAAGCATAAAGTGGAATATTTAGAGCCTTGTTGAGGTTCATTTCTTCCATATTAATATATTTAAACATTCATATGCAGATCAATTAGAAAACATGGTTGTTTCACTTGACAAGGAGATCCTCATTTAAAATGGGCACCCCCCATCAAAGTACCTCCCTAGTTATGGAATGATTAGCACGGAGAAGGATTTAAGTTTCTTAACCACATCCAACCTAATAATTGATACGATCCATTACGCTTGGCTTCATTGAAATGGTAAAATGATGGTGAGTCCCTTCAACATTAAAATGTGCAATGGGAGCCATAACACTTGCTTTACAAAAAAATATTCGTCAATTTCATTTTTTTTCTAATTTGATTTTCCCAAAATTTATGGTTGGAAATTTAAGAATTAGTAAGATTCGCCAAGGTTTCTACACTTTAAGAAAATTACGGTTTCTTAAGATTTTCCCTAGTATGTGTGCTCATTAATTGAGGTGGGATTAATTTTTATGTGGGTTCTCTAGAAATTGAATGGATTTGGTGGAGAGGAGTGCATGGTTTTTCTTTCCAGTCCTTGGCTAGAGAGAACTTTTACAAATTGGTTTTTACTTCTGAGCAAGAGAAGGATATGGATTCCTCTTTTTCTAGTTTGAGTTTGGAATGACATTCAATTGGAAATTTATTGTTACATTTAGTGAGTGGGTTTGAGGTGATTAGGTCATTTTGGTCTTGCATTTATGCTCTTATTGATTTCGTTTCATCCCTATGGGATTATGGATTTCCCTTTGTTGGTTTTATGTGTTTAGATCCTGACCCCCTTTGTTTTGATTGTATCCTAGTATTTGTGTTCCAACTTGACCAAGTTGGAGGACATGTAATTGAGGATATCAAGAAAATTCTTTAGAGATTGCATAACCAGCTTGATGGCATGAAATATTCCATTAATTACCTTAGCATTCATTTGGAAATACAAGAATCCAAACATGAAGAAATGGATAAAAAGGTGAATGGGTGGGGGGATGGGATAGATAAGATTTCCAGTGACACCAATATGCACTATAACATAATTCTTGGCTTTGATCATGGATCTCAATTTTCCATAGGCCAGTTTATCATCTATTAATGTTCTAATCTCATGGAGGAAGAAACGATACAACAAATTGCCATGGAATTTATGGAACAACACTCGTCTTATCCCACCCAAGGAACCACTCATGAGGACCTATTTATGAAAGAAACTAATAATGGCCATTGCTTTGGTCAATTATAGATTTTCGTTTAATGTATTTAAAATTTGCATATTTATGCTAAACCAATATGTAAATTAATATAGCTATAGGTTTTCTAAGACCTTAATGTACTCGACATTATATTAGTATGTTTTGGAAGATTTTTTCTATTTTTTTAGTCCATAAACCCAATTTTGGGTGCTCATAACTATATGTAATATTTTGACTTTGTAGCCTTTCTCAGTTGTTTTAATATAAAAATCTTAACCATTTCTATAAAAAAAAAAATCATAACTCATCACCTATATACGACTCAAAAATAAAGTAAGATTTGAACTTGAGTGGGGAGGGTAACAACTTTTATTCACAACCATGGTGTGTGTGTGTGGTATATTTGATTGATAATGACCCTTTTATTTTGGAATTGTTAAGCTTTTCTAGGCATTGCAGTTGCATTCCAAGTTAATATATTTCCAATTATAATGTTAAAATGGAAATACTAATGGCATGTGGTTGAGAGATGCATCTAACATGAGATATGTGTTATAAAATAGGATCTAAGGTTTACAACCTTATGTGGGGATCAACAATGTGTAGAGATGTAGGGATACAACCAAAATGGTGGATACGACTCGTAGATGACACCAATATAAATTGGTCACATGACAGAGAGAATCTAAACAAATTCCTAGAGCATCTAAATAGAATATCTGACCAGATAAAATTCACAATGGAAGTGGAGGAGGAAAACACCATTTCATTTCTAGACATCCTCATTAGGAGAAACATTTATGGATCATTAGGTCACCGGGTATTTAGAAAAAATACGCATACACAAAGATACCTCCATGCATACTCCCAGCACTACCCAACCGATAAACTTGGGGTGATCAACACATTAATAACTCGTGCCATTAGATTATCCAATGATGAGCATATTGAGAAATAATTGCACCACCTATCTAAAGTGTTCAAAAATAACAGTTATAAGGAAATAAAAATCAAGTGCATCATTAAAAAAGTGCAAGATGGTCCTCGACAAAAGCAAAGAGAGGAGGATGAGGTTGCAAGGATTACCCTCCCATACATCAAGGGAACCATAGACATAATAGATAAGATCTTAAGAAAAAATAATATTAATGTAACCTTCTACCCTCTCAACACCATCAATAAAATGCTAGACTAGGCCAAAGAGAAAGTGGATCCCAACAAACGGACATGAGTCTATGTCATTACTTGCTCTTGTGAAAAGGAATATATAGGCGAGATAGGAAGAGAAATCGATATCATGGTTAAAGAACATTGTGCAGAATTTAGACACAACCGCACAAAGAAATCTGCTCTAGATTAACACTCATCAGAAACGGGACACCAAATCTGCATTGAAAACACAAAATTACTCGTACAAGAAGGGAATTACACCAAGAGAAAAATCAGAGAATCCATAGAAATAAAAAAACATGATAATAATCTTAATAGAAACGAGGGGATTGAGCTAAGTGATAACTGGAAACCAATCATTAAAATTATAAACAATTACCAAGCCTAACTCTCTCGTTGATCCTTGAGGTAACCTATATTAATTCACAAAATTTTCTTGAACTTGATCAGCACTCAGCTCCTGATGATGAGCCCAACAAGTGGCTCGAAAGGTTGAGATTCAAAATAAAAAATTTAATGTATATTCCACATATATTAATCACTTCCCTGTGTAAGCATGAATATCGATATTTTATAGTTGAAATATTATAATTAATACAACCAACTAAGCATTTGTTAATGGCCACACAACCAATCCCTACAACCACCAATAATGAAAAAGCACACATTCTTTATAATACAATACATTCACTGGTATTTCCAAGTGTTCTAAATATTGGATCACCTAATATTTTGGTCAAATTTAATAGAAACTATTTATTGAACCACAAGCATTTTGATCTTCCCCACCATGATTGCACATTCCCTTGCTCCTAGGGTTTTTTCTTCATATCTCCATTTTTTAAAAATTATGTATGTTTCATGTATTAGATCCTAAAAATATTTACTCCCTTGTTTTATGTCCCTAATAGGGGATATCTATGTATCGTCGAGATCCTATTATTCTGAGCCTAGAGCCTATAATTTTTTACTTTCCATATAGTCTAAGTATAGGTTAAATTTTTTATTTATAAAATCGAAATATTAGAAATAGGTTTCTAAAATTGATATTGACTATAGGATGCTGGCGTTGTCCTTGTTTTTCTATCCCCATGAGGGGGAAGTGGATTGACATAAGGTACTGCACACAACTCTGATAACACATAACCTCTGGTGTGATGAATAACATGCTTGGAATTTGTATTTGGTGATTAAGAAACACCAGTTTAAAAGGAGCATGCAATGGAAGAAATAAGTCTATGGACAAAGGTTGGTTTCCCTTATCGATTTATTGGATCTAATAACTAGGAAGGCTTAAGAGATAGTAAGTAAGGCCCATGAACAATAATTGTATGGAGCATTAGAGGAAATTTTAACTCAAAATGAGCAATTTAACTCTAATTCAAATTCCATGTCATCATGTGTCTGAGCCAATGAAATTGTTTTAAATTTAAAATACCGTATAGGTATTAAACACTTTTTTAATATAAATTGGGGATAGGTATCATAAAAAAAGCTACTTTTTTTTTTGTATTTTTTACATATATCCCCGTGTTTTTACTCAAATTTCGATCAAGATAGCTCGTTGGATGCGGAATTAAACATCATCACATTTTTTCAGGTATTTCTTGTTTTTGGGGTAGTGGGTTCCATCAAAAGTATGCCGAGTGTGTACTCTTTGGATGTGGAATTTAATTATGCATCCAACAATCTCTACCAATCGAAATTTGAGTAAAAACACGGGGATATATGTCGAAAATACAAACAAAAAAGTAGCTTTTTTCTTTTCTTCCTTCAAAATTAATAAATATTATTTTATTATTTTAACTATTATTTTATTATTATTTTTTAGGAGGCCCATTTTGAGTTGAAATTTCCTCTAATGAAGAGTTAAAGAAAATAGGAGATGTCAGGTCATGGTTGTCTTGCAGGAGCCGCCCAGCATCATAGTGTAGGTGCATGTATTATGTGCTAGGTTTTATTTCATAGAGAATAGGTTGTGTGATAGAAAAATTGAGATTGCGGGTGTGTGCAATGTCCATCTACTCTCTAAGATATGATTTATTGTGAAGGAGGGTGTACACCATGAACAAAGAAAAGTTGTCATGGGTGGAGGTCAAGGGTATCCCCAAGGGTGGAATTTATCTTTACCTACGTCTTGGTGCTTATGTATGTAAGATTATTTGATGGGGGCCAAGTTGTGTGCTGGGAACACTGAGATTGTGGGTGGGACTGTGAGGATTTTACCCTAGATATTTATTGTTGCTTTCACTAGGTTTTGGTTGTAATGGAGACATTGGGATTTTATTATGTCTTTAATGCTATGTTTAGTGTGCTTCTATGTTTGATGGCCTATGTTTTCCATGTGTTCATCTACTTTGAATTTTTTAAAGCCAACTTGGTGGATGATCCAAGTATTTTTTCTTTATTTTTCTCGGACAACATTTTGGGCATCCCTTTCGTGATTACGCGATGGATTGTTTGTGTGATATTGTGGTTTTATCCTATTGATTCCCTTGTAGCAAGTCTATTAATGGGTTATTGTTGTGGTGCTCTTATGCGGTGGTCAACTCTTGCTTGTTTTTTGTTGTGGTTTTTATTGGTGCAGTGTGTGATGTGGATTATGCAATCAATGGTTCCTTCGTGCAATGAACGAGATTTTGGCTATCATGCTAAGCGATGGGCATTCAATTTTTTTTCATATGTTCGTTGCTCCAAGATAATGTTTGAGGTATGTTGTGTAAAAGCATGCCAAAACCATTGTAGGCATCCATTCCCATCTATTGTGGGTAGTCAATTTCTTTTTTCTGAGGCTACTTGTTATCTTAGGAGTTAGTATGTATTATTAGATGTTTTTGTCTCGTGTGTTTCAAAATGGTATTCATGGAGTGGAATTGTGATTATTTGTTTCTCTTTCTCATTATCATAATTATCTTTTAGGGACATTTTGATTCTTTTGTATGTTGTTGTTATCCACCAAATCAATTCCATCTAAAAACAACTTCTATGAAAACCCTCTTCTGTCTCCTTTAGTGTTTCTATTGGAAACATGAGTAAAAGACTAAAAGTGCAAAATTGAAGGGATACATATAAAAAATAGGGTTGTTTTTCCTAGGTAATGGTATTTTTCTTTTCATCGTAATGAGAATGGTAGAGAAATCCTAGGGTTTGTTATGCAGAGCCATATAAGTTTTTTGCCTAAAAGTAACTTTTTCCTATCGACAGTTTTGTTTTAATTTTTTGAGGAAATATCTTATTTGTGCATTATGCAGCACAGGGGAATCCCTCAACAAACCAAGGACATCCCACACTATTGAGGTTTGTTCCATAACTATCCCGAGTATAGGAAACATGTTCTAGGAATGGGGATGCATCCCAAGGTAACACATGTACATGGCTCACAGTGATTAAAGAAAAAAAACAACAAAACTTTTACAATTAGTTTAAACCCTAAAAAACAACTCTTATTTGTTTCTATGTGGAATGGTGTTGCTACTACCTCAAACCTTAGATATAGTGTTTCTTGAAGAAGAAATTGTCATTTAGAAGTCATTGTGTAAGAAGATGAGGACAAAATCCTATGTCAGTTTGTTGGATCAATGTAGCTTAGTATCCAACCACCTAGGTACAAGAGAAAGTATTTTAGATTTTTGCCCCAGTTAGTCATTCATCAAATGTTGTTTCCATGTAGTTTCTTTTAATGGAAGCTAGGTATCTATTTTGCAAGAAGTGGTTGAATTAGGTCTTGTTCAATTATCATAAAAAATTTATGTTTTTTGTTTTACTACAATAGATGTTATAGATTCTTTTCCACAAAAAATTTTCCCAAACAAAAGAAACATACACCCTTCATACAACGCGATGATGATACCATGATTAAGGTCCAGTTCCTCGTTATTGGGTCTAATGTAAGTGGTCCAGTCCTAAGATAAAGTTGTTCCAATTGTTCCTAATCTATGGTATGTTAAATATGGGTATATATGCACATACATATCATTCAATCAGTACCATTCACAGGTATATATATATATATTCTAGTATCCCCTACCACTCCTACAAGTTATGTTATGGCATACTATGATGTTCTAAGAGGATTTATACAATAAGCTAGACGTGTTTCTTTGGTATATTCTCTTGTTGTTACCAATTGTTATTATTACCTTATCTTAATATGTACCTTGGATTCTCTTTTAGTTGAATGTGAATATCATTACTTAATCAATTATTATTATCCCCTAAAACTTATCAATCAATCATTGGTTCAAATTAGTTATTTAGTAAGGGATACTACTTATACAGAGTTTTGTTAAACTTCATTTAGAGTAATGATAATAATGATAATAATAATAATAATAATGAATATGGATTCTACATTCATTGTTCTATGCAATAAGAATAAAAAATAGCTTGGAGACTTATAAATCCATTCTTTCCTCTAAGTAAAACCACATATATAAAAAACATTATCTCATAACCAACTCATATGACAAGTCAATCAATTCCATTTATTCCGCATGTCTACTCCAAAGTGGATGTAACGATCATCTAGGGTTTAAATCATGTTAAACCTCATCCCTTAGGGGATCTATGTCCATATTTCACATGTCAGACATAAATATGCTAGGAAACGTTCCCTAAACATGTCCCTCTCTACAAAAAAAAATTAAATGTTTTTGTCACTTTTAGTTGTAGGGAAAGAGATGTCATAGTCTCTAGTAGTGCAGGTAAAAGGTAAAGTTGTGATTTGAAGTGATTCCAAATATTTTGTAAATGTTCTAGTTTCTAAAAAAAATGGATAAATTGATGAATAATTTATTCTCGTTCAACAGTCTAAGTGTAAGAATATTATTCTTATTTTTAAGGTTATTTCTCCATCCTCCATGACCATCGATCCAACATTAGGTTTGATTTGCATTATCCATGCCCTATGATCTCTTATATGAATCTATCTAGAAAGTTATTCTAAGAGTCTAACCTACATATTTCATGGAAAATTCATTGGATGATATAGAGGTTTATTCTATAGATTTTATTTCCAGTATCCATATAGAACCATGATTAAGGTTCATACCCCTTCTTGATCAGTTATTAGAGCCAGCTGGGAAATTTTCTGATATTTTTTCAGCATGTCTACAAAGAAAAAAATCGGTGAGTAGATGAGCTATCAAAAGTAGCTAACCAAAATCCTATTGGCATAAATCTATCAAAGAAACATAGGGAGGAGTGGTCTTATATCCTCTATCCTTAAAATATTCATCACTATTGGTATTATGTTGTTGTTGGGATGTTTTATTTACCTCATGTAATTGTTAATATCTTGAGAAAGTTAAGCTACCTGAACATTATCTGATATTTTTTAGTTGTAATAAGGTTTCGGGCCTCTCTTTTTTTACATATCTAAGTTGAAAATATATGAATTGGAATGAAGTACATAGACCTTTGTTGGAAGTTTTTAATGTTTCTATAAGATGTTAAAGAACAGACTAAACATACATTTTTATTTCCTAGAAATATAAGTCATGATTGTTTCTATGGAAGAAAACATTTTCTCCCCAAAAATGAAAAATTGGAACTGCACTTACTAATAGAACAAGTCCCATCAATCTTATCCAAATAGAGTATAATTAACTTGGTGGTGTTTTATAAACATTGGGAGAAAGCTGCATCTAAGGCTCTTGTAGCTTCTTTAGAAGTAAGATTGTTGATTCAAATCTCATGACTTTAAAAAAATGGAAAGAAGCATAACACAAAGCATCTAAGGATTTTGTAGCTTCTTTGGGAGAAAGATTGTTGAATCAAGATATCATGACTTAAACTAATGGAAAGAGTCATAAAGTTAATATTGTTGTAATTGTAACTTCGGAATATATTCTAATGTATATTACTATTGTATATTGTTGTACCCCCATCAGAGATGTGTGTTCCTCCTTTGGGGATGTCATCATTTTGTATGGTCACTAAGGTAAACCCTCCATTATAAGTCGGGGAAATAGTCCCCATGTTAAATAAAGGAAAATCTATTTATGTGTATTCTTAGGTAGGTCGGCCCCACAGGTAACCTGGACGGCCTAGTGGTTGAGTTAACAACTCAACGTAAGAATATAAATAGGGAGGTACCCTCCTCATTTGTCACACACTTCACTTGCTCTCTCATGTGCGCTTTAGGAGAGAGAGGAAGAGGAGGGACAGAGAGATGCTGCAGACATATTCTTCTTGGGTTATTCTATCTTGTCATCTTGTCTTTGTGACAGAACTATTCTGAGGAAGTTTGCAAGGTTTTCTCCTTTATGGTTTCCCCAATGAAAATATCCGTGTCTTCTGTATCTTGTGTATCTTTGATGTATTATTGTGCTTTTTATTCTTTCAGATAGAGATACTAAGTAAATTAACTTAGAAAAACTAACATGGTATCATACCCACCCTGAAACAAGGCACTGTGCAGCCGAAATACAACTACAACGGAAGCTACTATAAATTAGGGTTTCATGCTTGAAAAACCTAGAAGACTGAATCTAGTCATCTTGGAAATTTCGCTATAACTTGAGATTGGAGAAGTCTCAGGAGACAAAATGTTCACAGGTCAAAGATGAAATATTTATGTACCTTTTTTTAAAATTTCAGCCTCATATTTGGTATACTTCAGGAGATATGATTACTCCAAATCAGGGTTCCATCCTCCTCCAAAATATAGTCATAAACAAGTGACCTAGGTAGAATTGCTATATATCAGGATAGGAAGGTCCAAATGAAATTTCAAAAGATGTTTCAAGTATGGCACAAAATGTAGTTTCTGTTTTCCTCTTTCAAAAACCGAATGTGAAACAGTGACATGTGGCATTCTGTACAAGTTTGCTATGTTGAACAGTACTCAAAAGAACCACCTTGGTGAATGCAACATAAGTCCCACTTGGAGAATCCAAATATTCTTTGAATTGTGGGGTTGGAAAGAAGACACATCATGCTATATGAGTGATACGTTTCATATTTTAAGGAGACGAAACACTAGAGATACAACAGAAGAAATTGGAGAAACTAGGGCTTCTTGTTTCGGGAGCTTCCCACCAGTGTTTTCAGAAAAAGAGTACATTGGAAAAAATGCCTTGAATAGGCACATATTTCTGCCCAATTAGAATTTTGAAATTCTAAGCTTGGAAAATTAGGGTTTTTCTAACAAGCCCTAGATCTACCAGCTCCAAAACCAGGTCGGACACCTCAAATCGATAAGATGTAAATATTTGTTATTTCCATTTGAGGTTCTTATTTCAAAATGACTCATCACACCTAGATTGATGACAAGATTGGTGAAGCTGACAACTCACGATGTCACGTCCCCAACCCTCAGACTGGCGAAGAGGATGTGACGAACACCATGAACAGCCGGGAAAACAGCCCCATGAACATAATCAAGAGAAATTAATGCTAGAGTTAAAACTTACAAGCATACACAGATGCAGAATGAATCAACATTCAGCGGAAGCAACACACATACATTTCCAGCATAAAACATGTTCATCATAATTCATTATANTAGGACTTATCTTTTGATGAAGAATCCCGCAACCAGCTATGTCGCTGCAATGTTCCACCCAACCATAGGCCAGCGTGCTCATCAATCTCTCAGCACACTGCCACTCCCGAGCTGGGCATGATTCCTCCAAGGATAAGGGTCAATGCAGGCTTACACATAACCAAGGGACACAATCAGCAAACCAACACCACTGGGTTTACCAGGCCGTCAACAGATCGGCCAAGCCAGCACAGTCCAAGGGACAACCACTACATACCAACAGCAAAACAACCCTTCATAGCCCTGTGAAGAAGCAAAGAAGACCAGGGATAATCCCAAACAAATGCTGAGCACAGCTCAATCCCACAAGGAAACACAGAGTTGTTTTTGGCCCTACCGTGGCCAAAACAACTCGGCTGCAACACCCAAACCAGGGTATATCAGTAGCCCAACTTCCCAATCAAAATGGTGGCAACAATCCACAGCCCATAGTGGATAAGAAACAGAACTCCCAGCATAACCATGGGAAACTCAGGCACAGAGGCGGTAATCAACAACCAACCACAACGTGGGAAATGCAACCGTCCCACAACGGAAGAAGTGAACACACATACACAGTTTGAGATGGAAAGAGGACGGACTCTCAACAGCACCAAGGTATAGCAGCAAATACCACTCATGGCATGGGAAAACAAAAATCCCAAAAACATATCAGCAACCACCACACAGGGGAAAACATTCCTGATTCCACTCTGTGGAAACATGTGAGCGACCACTGATAAGCAACGCCTCTCTTGGCTGCGTGAGCTCCAGCATAATCACTGCCGGTGCGTGAGGATGAAACCAGACCATTTTCCTCTGCGTGAGAGTGAGCAGACCAACAGGAGGAACAAAATCCAACCTCCCTATGCACGCGTGAATGAATAGACCACCGTGGGGAACGAACCGGAAACCGTGAAGATGCGTAGTAGTGGTAGAGTGGAGTGAATGGAAATTCGTGGGTGGAGTGGGCATGTGGGCAAAGGAATGACAGTCCTGCCACCCCACTCCCAAAACAATAACTACCCTAGCTACCCAATACAAGACAATAAAGAGGTTGGAAGAGACAAGAAAGGTGACAAATCAACAAGGTGGTAACACATGGGTTTTCCCCCATAGACTAAGGTTTTACATCCCTCACCCCTTATCCTTTGGAACCATTCCCTTTTCATTCAACGTTGCACTACGGTAGCTGGTTGTGGTTTTAGTTTTAATTGATGTGCATATTTACATGATTCCGAATTATAATGTGCCAAATGGCACGATAAACCATCGGCAACTATCTCCATTGCCGAAACACACACACAACCAAATCGATGGTGGGGATTTTTCCTTGAGATCCTCACCACAATTAATTACAATATATACATCATGCAAACGGGGTCAAAACAGGGGACATTACATGCGAGCATAGAAGTATAGGACCTTCCTGATCCTTGAAGAAAATGGCTTGGATCAGTAAGGAATTTCTAAGATCTTGAGGGAGATGAGGCTAAGGCTAGAGCCAAAAGAATCATTGCAGATTCTATTAAAGATAATCTCAACCCTCATGTGTTTGATGTTGTAACAAAGTAGTAGAAGAAGAAGAAGATATTGTTATAACCACCTTGAAAGTCCTCCTAATATCATGGGATTCATTCATTCAAGGAAAGTGTGCCAGAAGGAAATTGATTACCTTCAGTAGAATCTAGGAAGAGTGCACACAAGAAGAAGCTTGACTCATAACAAGAGAAGTGAATATGGGAGCAATTGAATATCAAGATCTCATGATTCAAATAATATTCTTGAGGCGATGAGGAATATGTACTCTAATCCAGAAGGATTAAACTCATGAAGAACCTCTTATCCATCTCAACATTTGGATAAGAAATGATGCAGTTGTGGATGAAGGAGATGATTAAGTAGAAGACTCTAGGACATAAGGATCAAGAAGGAGTCTACCCACCAAACAAACAAAGATAAGTGTTCAATTGTCATTTCATGATATTGTTTGGTTGTGCATTTGTTTATATTCAATTGATGTATTATGCATGTTTGTGTGTTTGCATTAATACTACTGAATTCCACATGATGGGTAAGAATTCAATGATGTTGTAAAAAATTCCAATGCTACTTATCTAGATTGAAACCTCTTTGCTGACATATTAGGAGGATTACACACTCTTAATGACATAGGGGTGAAGGAATCTAGAAGTTACTGTATGTGTAGGGGATATGGATGAATGTTGTAGTATTGGCTAAGATAGTTGCATGACTATGTGACATGTATTTGTCACTATTAATATGTTTTGGAAATTATGATATGTTTTGAATCATGCAACTGAACTTGACTTATAGATCATTTCGAACAACAAGTAACAACAGTTCAAAAGAGGAACCTGAATCTCCACGGGTAAGAGACACCGTGGCGAAAGAAAGACCTTCAGAAGAATATAAAGAGAACAATAGATCCACCTCGAGAAATGAAGATCATATTGGGCACTATAAATCATCCAAGATGAAGAATAGTATGAAGAGACTTCCAAATAAAGTAAGAGGCCTTGGACACACTCCAGTTATGTGACACTATTGAGTGACATCATTGATGTAGATCTTTCTAGCTATGAAGAAGTAGCCAAGAAGAAAGGCAAGGAGACTATGATCAAATACTGTCAGTTGATCAAGATGAATGATGTATAGGATGTGGTTTCGAGACCTGAAGGGAAGTCTGTAGTGTCTTCCATATGGATCTACAAGATATAGGATGCAATAGATGGCAGCATCGAGGGATACAAGGAAATATTTGTAGCGTGAGCCTTCTTACAAAAAGAAGGCATAGAATATGAGGAGACATTTTCACCAATTACGAGGTACACTTCAAATATATCCATACATGTAGGTATGATATGGGAGACACTCTATTTAGATGTCCAGACAACATTCTTAAATGTTGTAGTCAACGAGGAAGTGTACGTAGAGAAGCCCCTGGGAGTTGAGACACATGACATGCAGACTCATGTGTGCAAATTAAAGAAGGCCTTGTACAAGCTCAGAAGGCACCAATGGGATAGAACATACAGTTACCTGAGGAGATTGAAGATCACCTAGAGTGATGAAGATCCCAACCTTTACTATAAGGTTGAATATGAAAGCCCATAGAGGAAGACAATCTCACAGATGGGTGTGAGAGGAAATTTTTAGCAAATTTCAAGATAGAGGATTTTGGTATCCATTAGCATTAGATAGATACATAGAATATCAATAGCAGAGGAATATACTTGTCATTCCTTTACAGAATGTTTCAATACATAGAGTACAAAATGCACAAGGAGGATGATACTCCACTTCAGAGGGAGTGACTACAGAAGATCCTCAAGTTCGACATGGTATAGTACGATGGGAAACTTCCTGATGGGACTAGGATTTACTGAGAGTAAAGTGGATTCCAACCTTTACTTCAAGGTTGAAGGGAGAATACCAGTGATTCTCTTGCTGTATGTTGATGACCTATTCCTGGCGAGATAGGATGAACTCATTAAAGATGCAAGGAGGAGACTTGCAACCGAGTTTGAAATAGAATACCTAGGGATGATGCACTAATTCTTAGGCATGGAGGTGTGGCATAATGCAGATGGGATTTTCCTTGGTCAAGGAAAGTATGTAGTGGATATTCTGAAGAAATTAGGAATGTTGTACCGCAAGGCAATAACCACACCTATTGCATAAAACTTGAAGCTTTTTTGTGATTCTACACTGTAGTTGGTTGATGCCACCATGTATCATTAGATGATTGGCTCATTGATGTATCTGAAAAATATGAGACTAGAAATATGCTTTGTTATGAACACCCTGAGTGAGTTCCTGACGGATCTGAGACATGTTGACCTGGTTTATCAAAATCATGTAGTGAGGTACTTGAAGGGTACAATTGAGTATGGGATCAAGTATAATATGAATCAGAACACTAACCTGCATGGTTATGTTGATTCGAATTGGGAAGGAAGCACCACTGAGAAAAAGAGCACCTTGGGTTTCTTCCTCAATTTGAGATCCAGTATAATCTACTGGTTTGGTAGGATGCAGTCCTGCATGGCGCTAAGTACAGCCGAGGTAGAATATTTTTCCACTTGCTCAGCTAGTTGTGAGGTAGTATTTTTTTTAAAGATACTATCTGATTGATTTATCTAAGTTGCATTTTTGTATGATGCAGAGAGGAGAAGTGAAGCTGCATTCTGTGATCTAGATTGAGGCCCCTTGAAAGAGGGAGTGGTGAATTCTAGCATAGCTAGAGATACAAGTTATCCAAGTGTAAAATTCTCAACTAAGTTCATAGGTTACTTAGATGTAATCAGTCCTGTATGTTTTCCTCAGATGTAATCAGTCCCAACGAAGCTCACATGTTATCCTTGGATGCAATCAGTCCTAATGTGATTCTATGCTAGATATAGCTATATTGAAGTTCGAGTACTTCATAGAAAGACTTGGTGTGATCCAGAATGACACCTATCGAAAGAGGGAGTGATGATTTCTAGCATAGTTGGAGAGACAGGTTGTCTGAGCGTAAAATCTTGGTGAAGATCATAGGTTTCTCATATGTAATCAATACTGTAGGTTTTCCTTAGATGTAATCAGTCCTGATGAAGCTTGCAGGTTATCCTTAGATTTAATCAGTCCTGATATGTTTCTATGCTAGAATTAGTGAGAGACTAGAAAACGTAGATGCATGATATCTCACATGGGAAATGAGACAGGTTGTCCGAGCAGGAAAAATCCTGGTGAAGTAGGATGCTCAGACGTAATCATTCTTGTAGGTTTTTTGAGTGTAAATACGAGTCCTGGCATGATACACAAGTTACTCATATGTAATTAGTCCTGAGACAGGTTATCTGAATGTAAATATGAGTCCTGGTGTGGTATGTAGGTTATTCGGATGTAATACGTACTGTGGGTCATCTGAGTGTAAAAATATCCCTAGCGTGGTACGCAGGTTAATCGGATGTAATATGCCCCAAATTTGTTTTGAACCGAAAATATCTTGGACGTAGGTTGTTCAGATGTAATAAGTCCTTGAGGTTGACCTAGAACGTAAAAGCCCTAATGTAGCAGGTTGTTTGGCCATAATCATTCCTTACATATATATCTATATGTGCTCCCATGTTGATATGATAAGGTCATGAAGCACGTGAGGTGCACCTAGGTGGTTCTCCTTTACTAGTAGAACACAGGTTGACCATGGAGAGACGTAATGCACTAAGTGTGCTCCTAGAAGATTCTCACATAGTGGTAGATTCAATATTTTCTTGGGGACATCCTAACATTTTCCTATGTTGATAGAACAAAGGTGTTTTGCATCTACGTTGTGATCTATGTGCTTTGTTTTGTTTTGTGTAGGACAAAAGAGATGATCTAGATCCAAAAAGATAAAGGTAGGAAACACAGGTTATTGCAATGGAAATGTAAAGAAGGTCATGGGTTGTACCTACATGATGATCTGATACGACGGGAAGATGGTAGGAGACACGGGTTATTGTATTTGAAATGTAAAGAATGGTCTTGGTCTATACCTACGTGATGGCTTGCTCATGGATATGATGAATACATGGATGAGGTATAGGGCTACACCTAGCATGAAAATGGATTAGCTCGATAGAAACTTCCTATGATGGATAGATGCGATAGACTAAACAAGATGAGGATAATGGTAGCAGTGACGTTGATGACTCAGTGATGATGAAGATATGTGTTGATGACTGTGGTGAGAGAATACATTCATATTTAAGAGAGAGTCTTGTTTTAATTATAACTTCACAAAATATTCTGATGTATATTACTATTGTATATTGTTGTACCCCCATCAAAGGTGTGTGTTCCTCCTTTGGGGATGTCATCATTGTGTACGGTCACTGAGGTAGACCCTCTGTTGTAAGTCGGGGAAATAGTCCCCAGGTTAAAAAAATGAAAATGCATTTATGCGTATTCTTAGGTAGGTAAGCCTCACAGGTAACCTGGCCGACCTAGTGGTTGAGTTAACAACTCAACGAAAGACTATAAATAGGGAGGCACCCTCCTCATTTGTAACACACTTCATTTGCTCTCTCATGTGCACTTTAGGAGAGAGAGGAAGAGGAGGGATAAAGAGTTGTTGTATACATATTCTTCTTGGGTTATTCTATCTTTTCATATTGTCTTTGTGACAGAACTATTTTGAGGAAGTTTACGAGGTTTTCTCCTTTATGGTTTCCCTGATGAAAATATCTTTGTCTTATGTATCTTGTGTTTCTTTGATGTATTGTTGTGCTTTTTATTCTTTCAGATAAATATCCTATGTAAATTAACTTAGAAAAACTAATATTTAAGATTGTAAAAATAAATTAAAATCATTGTACAAGTCATGACATGCAGAATATCAAAATTTGATGTAGATGATCTTCCTTGTGTCTTGTTTCCAAGTCATCGTGTCCCATGTCAAATACTCATATTTTTGTGTCCTTTGTTTCCCATGTCCTCATGTTAGGTTACTTAGCATGAAAAATATCTTTATATGGTATTGGTACAATAGAAAGAATATTGACTTATTTTCCACAACCCCCCCCCCCACTAAAAAAAANCTTCCAACAACATAGTGAGAAAGTTTGGATGGGAATGTTTATCAAATGCAACTTGACACACCAAAGAAAAAAACTAGGGACCAATGATTAATTAGGATGTAATTTGTGTTCTTTTGCATTAAATTTTGAGAATGAATCTCATCAAGAAAACAAAAATTTGATGTCATTGTAAGGACATAAGGATTCTAGAAGTGTCTATAATCACCTATGGCATTTCTACATTGATATCTGGAAGTTTTTTATGATTCAAAAAGATGAAAATTTGACCTATTTAATTATAATATTTGAAATTGAGGGAGCGATGTTTAATGGTAGAATATTAATCACAAACAACAAATCATCACCAAGAGCTTCTCTTTCCATTGTTCAAAAATTTTATATGATGTTTTCCAAGAGCGTAATTATTTGAACCTATAATACATAAATATCCTTCAAGAATCTCAGTTGATTGGCATTGGGATATTGATTTGAAATAGTAGGCTAGTTAAAACAATATCACTAAGATCCTGACCTGAACTAAATTATAATATATTTCTTGATGTATCCTAATCATTTTAAGTGGATAGACAATACAACCCTGAAAGAAAAATAATCCTTGTTAGAGAATCATACCACCTAGTACCATGGTCACATACCACCTAGGATACACTTCATTTGTTTTACACTTATGTTATATGGTCCAAACCTTGGTTATGTTGCTCTAGCAATGTATATGGGTATTTTGGACTCATTAATGCACCCAAGCGCCCTATTTTTGGTCAACTAGGACCATGAACACCCTCATTAACGAAATTTTAGTCCTCGGGGAGCTCCCACTCCTTAAAACAGGGAACTGGTTTCACCATAGGCACCCATGCATGTATTTGGGTGGTTTTTGGCCCTTTTGGAACATTAAATGCTTCATAGATCCACTCCCACTCACCCATATAGTCTATCACACATATATTACCCTCATTTATGTAATATAATGCTTCACCTACATTCACATGCCATTCGTGACTGTTCGAGGTGGTTTGGGAGCTCATTGGTCAACCTAGGGGGGTTTGAGGTCCAATCTAATCCTAACACATGCATGCCACCAATTTTCCTCCTAAGGATAAATATTTTCTCCCATTGTATTATAATCATGTTCCATACATATTTAAAAGTTGTGCAATATTATAAACTTCAGTTATTGGCACCATCTCTATGTGTTAATATTGTTTTTTTCACTATTTTTTGCATAATTTGTGAAAATCTTTAGTTGTGAGGATTCTCCTAGATCCTAAATATTGTTGTGAATCATATTTTCACATGGCATAAAATCTCTTTGTATTTTCCAATCGAATTCATAGAGTTTGAGTTGCTATCTAGGGTCTCTTCCAGAAAAAATCAAGTGTTTGCATTGCAGGTAGTTCCAGTGTCTTTGTCACTCAGTGCACACGAATAAATGGAGAAAATTCATGTATTTATTACCCCATTCAATTATTTTTAATGGAAGGCAAAAATGGTGATCCAGCTGAGATTGAAAGGCCTCTACAGAGTAACCATGGGGACTGAGACCCATCCCAACTCTGCTATGGAAAAATCAAAGTACTTCAGCAGATTGGATGAAGCATTCGGGATTATTTGTCTTAGTATTTCAAGGGATATTTTTTCCATGTAGAAAATATTACTACACTCAATGAATTTTGGATCAAGATCAAGTCACTATTTGGGAATACTGATGAGATGAGAGGACACTCGCGCAGAAATGAGTTGATGTCATTGAGCCCAACTCACTTCGAGACAATCCAGGATTTCTTCACAAATTTCAAATTGTTAGTGCTTCAGCTAAAATAATGTGGCATCAATAATAAATAATATCATTTGATATTGTCTATTCTTTCTAATCTATGCCTAAGTATTATGTGTTTGTCTCAACATTCCATTCATGAAAGCTGGCAATTTGAAATTGGAGAGTGCCTACCTTGGCAAACTTCATGGAGTATTTGACTCATAAACAAGAAAAATTGGTTCAAATGGGTACCATGAAATCCAAAAAGGATCAATACATTTCTGCATTTGTTTTGAATCAATCCAAAGGAAAGAATAAATCCAAGGATTCAAAGCAACAAAGAGTGAAGGAGAAGAATCATTCGGATGTAAAAAGCTCAAGTTCAACGGATGAGGATTCGAAATACAAGAGAATGAAGAGTAAGAGAGAGAAGGACAAATTTGGTTATTGCATAGGTTCACATCATGAAAAATCTTGTTTCATAAGGAGTTTGGACATCATGACCGAGATACTTGAAGACACCAATATTGATGTTCCATATTTTGCAAGAAGAGAAGAAGGCAAGCTCTCCTTGGAACATGAAGATGGTAAGCCCTTGTATGATTTGGGTGCTAGGGTAAAAAATATTTCTCATATATTAGTTTCATATATATTTGTTTCTTTTTTACAGTCTGAAATATCAGGTTCTGAAACCTCCATCCCTTCCTTGGAAGAAACCCCAAACAGTTCGCCAAAGTTTCCTCCAAAAACTAGTCATTTTTCACTAGTTTTCGACCTGTGTTTTGAAATCAAATTCCCAATCCATTCAGATCCTTCCTATTCTAATTTTTAAGGTGATATTCAGTATTTTATGAAGGTTATGACATAATTAAACTCATTTCCCCAACCATTTGATTCCCAAAATACCCTACAACCCCCAAGTTCTCTAGTTGGAAAATCTCAAAATTGCAATGTTTCCAATACTATGTCACTTGTGTATGTTGTTTTAATGTCTTGCATATCATTCATTGGTTTGAAATCCATGTCATTGGACTTCATAGGACTTTTTTTCCACATTTATGGACCTTATATCAAGACCTATAGTTCAAATTTCAAGTCTCCATACCATCCAAGTTCACTCAACTGTCAGTATGATCTAGTTACAATTTCTTTTCCCACTATGGACCCATTCGCTCATGGATAAACTATACCTCTGATATGTTCTTCTCTATATGACTTCTATTCTGATATTTTAGAGCCTCACAAGCCTTTTTAAAGAGTTTTGAAGGTGCTTCATCAAATTGGGAATAAAAATTCATGGTTTAATTCATGATATGGAATCTACACAAGAAGCTGATTTTGTTGAGTCTTTGGGAAGGAGTTTGCAGAGATATTCTTTCCATTATTGATTATTTTTCCATATAATATTATTGTTTCAGAAAAAATAATTTCTTATGATTCTCCTCCATCATCAAATTATTACCTTCAAGGGGCCTCTCCACGTGCTCTTTTTCTACAACACATTTATGCATTGATGCATGATCTTGGCATACACAACATATTCACCAAATCTATCACCAATAAGTTGTTCATTCATATCATTCAACTGAATAAGAAAACCCATTGAAGAAATGTTGATCATCTCTGTGTCATGTCCATTCTTGAGGGAGGATTTTCCCCATGAGGTTTTGCCTCTTTCCTCATTTTTACATGGACAAATAAATTTTTGTAAGAGGTGACTTGAGCCTTAGTTGCCAAAGCCTCAATTTTTTGATGTGGTTACACTAAGTCAGGATTAATAAGGAGTGTTAGAGCATCATACCAGAGGAACTGGTTTGACCAAAGGCGCCCATGCATGTATTTGGGTGGTTTTTTTCCCTTTTAGACCATTAAATGCAGCCTAGAGCCACTCCTACTCACCCATGCAATCCAACATGTCTTTCCTACCCTCATGTATGTCCTAGCATGCTTCACCCATGTTCACATGAAAATTCGTGATCATTTGAGGTGGTTTGGGAGCTCATTGGTCAACCTAGAGGGGCTTGAGGTCTAATCTAAGCCTGCCACATGTATGCCACCAATTTTCCTCCTAAGGATAATGATTTAATCCCATTGTATTATAAACATGTTCCAAACATATTTACAAGTTGTACAGTAATAGAAACTTCAGTTATTGGCACCACCTCTATGTGTTAATATTTCTCTTTTTCATTGTTTTCTACATAATTTGTGAAACTCTTTAGTTGTATTAATATCCTTCAAGAATCTCAGTTGATTGGAATTGGGAGATTGATTTGAAATAGTAGGATAGCTAAAAAAATATCACTAAGATCCTGAATTGAACTGAATTATAATATATTTCTTGACGTATTCTAATCATTTTAAGTGAATAGACAATCCAACACTAAAACAAACATAATCCTCCAACAATTTTGAGATTGCCAAGATCCTTCCTGTGAGCCACTGTTCTCCATTCATATACTTCCTTCAATCTACCACATAAATATTTATAGTAAAATGTGTCTTTGTCCCAATTTCCTTACCAAAAATAGGAAGTTTAGAACTTGAGTGGAAAGGTATCGTTCGATTTGTTTTGTTCCAAGAGAATTTGATCCTACGTTCTTTCTTGGTAGAAATATGGGGCAAGGTCCAGTTAATGGCCTTAATCGTCCCATTCAATGTTAGGAAGTGGATTCTATGTTAACATTAAAGTAAGGCATAATGTAATAACATTAACATAAGAACCTACATTGCAAAATCAACTTTTGGAATAATGAAGTTTCTTGTACTTGTAATTTCTCATAAACTTCCTTTATCATAAAAATTATATGCATGTAAATTAATCATAGCATGCAAAATTAAAAGGAGAGTATTTTAACAATGATCTAGTTTAAGTGGTTGAGTCCTTTGAGCTTTGTGTAGGAGGTCTTAAGATCAATACCCCAAGTTCATCACCTCCATTGCATGCCCCACTTAATGTCTATGTTAGGTCAAATACTGTAATCAATGTTGACGAGTTTGCACTAAGTGTCGTATATGGATGTGAGGAAGTGATTAAGAGTTAACTACAATGTTTTCCTTGAAAAAAAGTAAAAGGATAGTATTACATGTAACAAAATCTCAGTGATAAACTAGTATACCTGTTAAATGAGTAATAGATAACATCAAAGGGTATTAAAAATACTAACAATGGATGCATTGAGTTAGGTAATTGAATTCTTTAATAGTTTGAAAGTAATATAATAATGAAAAAGCAAAGTTGTATTATATTTTCATTTAAATGTATATGTAATGAACACTAGTGGTAATTTTGTTAGTGGTGTGGCATTATTTCTCCCACGAAGGTTCAACTCTTCCAAGTGACATGTTCATGTTTGTGTGTGCACATGTGTTTGTGACAAATGGGTGGGGACAAGTGCAAGTTTTGGGTGAGTTTGGTGAGATAGATACCTTCCATTTGTGACACCTTAAACAAATGTTCTTCCATAGTCTGATGATAATTTTTATTATTATTAAATATATCCAAAATATAGCAGTTGTCATTTTCACATGTTTACCATAAACACTTAGTCAAAACAATAATATCTAGATGTATAAAGTTCGGTGTGTTATTTAGATGGATTTTAATTAGCTTTGAGAACAAAATATATCCACAAAATGATCAAGTATTGAGATATTTGAACTACAGAGAATACGAAATAAGTAGAGTTGTAGTTGAGTTATAATCTTGCATTTCTACTTGGACAATATAGTAATGAAATAATATGTAATTAGGGTGTGAACGCTGATATCCATAACTATGGAATAATTGTAGTTTCCTAAACATACAAATTTTTATCTAACTTGAAAAATATGATAATAATGTAGAAATTATTCTAATTCTTTGAAAAATCTCTTTATCAAATAGATTATGTAATGACCCAATTCGAAAATTCCCAACAAAGGTAGAATTTGGGGAAAAATTGTCTTGACTAGTCTTGATTCTAGGGGATTCGCATGGCACAAGAGGGTCTCGAATTTGGTAGGGAATGATATGGGGAGTATTAGGAACACTCAATGGATTCTAATATAAATTTATGATAGGTTATATACATCTGAAATTTTATTTTGGAACATTGGAAAAAATGGTAAAATTACTAGTAGTTTGTGGTGCAATTACCCCTAGGGTGTGAGGAGAAATTGCTCTCCAACTCCTATGTGACCCTCCAAAATTGTCAAATAGAGTATTGGTAATTTTATTAGAATTCATTTAATTTCATTTTTCATGGTTAATATTTCTTCAATATATATTTAAAGCTTCATATTTGAATGCATAAATTTAGTGGTATTTGCTTAAGGGAAATGACATGTAATGGCTTAACTTTGACTCACAATTCGTACATATAATGGTTCAGACCAGATTATAATTAATGTATAAAATTAAAATAATATTAATATCTCACTAAAACCATATAACATCATATCCAAGTCACAACATACATCATATATACAACTCCATTTAAATAGGAAACCAACATATGGAAACTAGTCACAACCTAGCTTGGAAATGTGGACATTTGCATATGTATTTCTGCTGATTTTGACTTACAGAGAATATGGGAGACATATTAAATATCCATAAATCATTCATCCATTCTTGTGAATCAAATTGACTCAATAGGGAACAACCACCATTCACATAAGTGTGCCATCATAGAGAAATGTGGAAATATTGAAGTGGGGATTGAGAGAATGGGAGGAGAGATGGGTCATGCACAGTAGTAGACTCCTATATACAGTAAAAACACTCCATTAATATACAAATTAGATTTCATTTTTTCCTCTCCCACATCCAACCTGGATGAGAATCTCACTCTCTTGAAATTGGCTCACTAGCAGGGTAAGTGAGCACTCACCGTGCAATGAACAAGCTAGTGCTTTCCAAAATGCCAAAGGAAAATGATCAAATGATAAAAATAAATTATCATTCCTCATGAAATTTTTTTATAACCATACTAAGGTCATCCAAGATATAATTCCATCCCATAGGCTTCCTCCAAGTCATCCATAATGTTTAGTAGCCTCCATGACACGTGTCCTTCTCCTCAACCCTTTATCTTCCTCCAAATATAAATTGATGCCACCAAACCCCAAGTGTGCCCTCTTGGATTATATTTTCATCCCTGACATGTCATATTGTCATAGGTCTGCAATAAGGTATGATTTTTCATAGAATATTCCTTCATTGTTGTCATAAAACGTAGGGAATCTCTCTCCAAGTGGCACCTAGTTTCTTCCTAACCTCTTCGTCTTCCATGGAGAGTTACTCCTATTCACCAATTGGAATAATTGGGTTCATGATATGTTACTTGACACCTCTACACCTTCCAAGAACATTCCATTACTCATAATTTTGAATTTGGTGTTAAGTCATGACATGTATAAGGAAGAATCTAACCACCCAAGGTCTCCATGGACCTCCCGGAATGTCCTTATGAAGAAATGCCACTTTATTTTCTCCATATTTATTATTTGCATGACCCAATTTAATTTTTAAATGAAAAAATAAGGTTCTCTTCGGTCCCATAGATCCCTTATTGCAAGATTTAACGCCTCCTTCCCAACCTAGGGAACTAGTAGGTGGGTGAAACATTGCCAACTAGTAGTCTCATTGGGATGGGGACATGAAAATCCTCCCCAGCTATTATTACTTGTCCTCAATAAATTCCAAGTTTGGATGATGAAAAATTTGTTCCTCTTCCCAATTGGCTTCCTCACTAGGAAAATTCTTCCATTGTACCAAGTATTCTTTTATTGTTCGACTTCTTAACCTTCTCTCCCTTATTTTCAAGATTTTTTCTGGAATGAAAACAAGTTTTCCTTCATAATACAAAGGAGGAAAAGTATATAAAAATGAAATATTCTGACCTATAACCTTATTTATACATGAAACATGAAATACATTATGAATTTTACTTCCCATGGGAAGCTCCAATTCATAGGCCACTTCTCCAACCTTTCGAATAAATTTGTAGGGACCATAAGACCTTGGGTTGAGTTTTTATTAACCTTTACCCTTTATGGTGGTTTTTTTGTACGTATTCAACCTAAAATACACTAATTCATTGACTTGGAAATGCCTCTCCATTCTATGTTGTTCTGCATATTGTTTTTTTCTGATTTTGGGAAACCTGCAAGTGATCTTTCAAAACCTTCAAATTTATTGACTTTATTAAATCCAATCCTTAACCTTTGGAGCTCTACTATCACCAAAAATGTGATCAATAAAATTGGATGCATCATAACTATAAATTTATTTGAAAGGAGACATGCCAATGGACATATTAAAAGTAGTATTGTAACAAAAGTCACCCAAATGCAACCATTCTATCCATGATTTTTGTTGCCCATTAACATAGTTCCTCAAGTAGCCTTCCAACCATTGATTCACCCTCTATGTTTTTCCATCTGTTTGTGGATGATATCTTGTGCTAGGTATCAAATTTGTCCCCGCCATTTTGAAGAGTTCTTTCTAAAATTCACTCAAAAATATATATCTCGGTTACTAACAATGCTCTTAGGAAGGCCATGCAATATGAAAAATTCTTTATAAAATAGTTCAGCCACTTGTGAAGAAATTAAAGTGGTAGTAACATCAAATAAATGAGCATATTTAGTGATCCTATCCATAACCACATATATGCAATCCTTACCAAGTACCTTGGGAAAACCAGTGATGAAGTCCATGAAAATTCTCTCCCATTTTTATTCTGGAATAGGAAAGGGGTATAAGAGGACAGATGTATGAGTGTGATCCACTTTATTTTACTGACATGTGGGGAATTCATTAACATAATTCAGAAAATTATCCTTCAACCCTTTCCATGAGAATATTTCCCTCAACATTTGGTATGCTTTGAAAAAACTGAGGCTACCTGCTAGAGGAGAATCATGAGCTTTCTTTAAAATTTTCTCCTTCAAACTTGAACTAGGGACCACATAGATTCTATATTTGTATTATATGATTCCTTCCAAGACTTATACCTATAATCATTGTTAGTACCATAAAAAATTTCACTAGAAAACTTATCCTTGGCATACTCTACTTCTAATGTGGCTTTCCAATTTTCTGCTACATCCATTAGAGAAATAGAAGGTATTATAGATAAGGCATAAGCTACCACATTATTTTTTCCCTTCACATATTCAATATAAAATTCAAATGCTTGAATCTTACTCACCAACCTTTGTTTCCTTTCATTTAGATCCTTTTGAGTGAGGAAGTACCTTAAGTTGTTATGGTCAGTTTTGACCACACATTTGTTTCCCACCAAGTATTGTATCAACTTATTCAAAGCATGCATGATGGCTAACATTTATTTATCATAAATGGAATAAATATTCTCGTGTCAATGTAGCTTCCTACTCTCAAAATCTATTGGTTTTTATCCTTGGTTTAGGACTACTCCAATTCCTTCTCCTGATGCATCACATTCCAAGACAAATGGTTTAGAAAAATTCAATAGGACAATTGCTTATTACCTATAATAAGCTATAATAGGACAATTGCTTATTACCTATTTCATTCTTTGGAAATATTTTTCATTCCCTTCATGCCATTGGAAAGCATATTTCTTTGTCAAATAAGTGATAGGATAAGTGAGTTGGGAGAACCCCTTCACAAAATTTCTATAGTCGGTGCAAATTCCAATGAACCCAACCAATTCAGTGACTTTTTTGGGAAGAGACCATTTTAGAATGACTCTTATTTTCTCCATAGCCACCTTCACACCATATTGACCAATGATGTTTCCAATATATAAGAGCTCTGTAAAATCAAACTCACATTTTGATAGCTTAGCAAACAAATATTGATCATGCAAAAATTTTAATACCTCTTCTAGATGATGCAATTGTTCCTTCCATGTTTTACTATAAATAAGAATGTCATCAAAGAAAACTAGTACAAACTTATGAATTTTATTATGGAATATTTTTTTTTCATGCATGATTAGAATGTGGCATATGCGTTTTTCAATCCAAATGGCATGGAAAAAAACTCAAAGTGACCATAGTGGCATCTGAAAGAAGTCTTGGGTATGTCTTCTTCCCTCATTTGATTTTGATGATAACCAGATCTAAGGTCAATCTTTGAGAAGAACTTGTGTCCATGGAGCTCATCCATGATATCATCAATACTTAGGATGGGATACTTATTCTTAACTTTCTTCTTATTCAATTCCCTAAAGTCAATGCACATCCTCAAAGTTCCATCCTTTTTCTTTACCATAACAACTGAATAAGCATATGGGTTGGAACTAGGCCTTATGATACCCAACTCCAAGAGTTATTTAATGGAATCCTAAATCTCATCTCGAATCCTTTTGGGGTGTCTATAGGGATTAATTTTTATAGGTTGTTTTCCTATATCTAATTCAATGGTATTCTCCACCCCTCTGTCTGGTGGTCTTCTTGGGGGAAGGTCTCCAAAAACCCTCTCACACTTACTCAGTAATTTCTCTATCTCCTTAGGATGCTTGGAAACCTTCAATTGAGGTTTAGGATATGTAATTAAACATTCAACAACCCATTCTATTTCTCCATGCCTCAATATAGACCTCATGCTAAGAGAGGAAACCACTTGATTTGGGTAACTGTGCATTCCCCTCAACGAGATGGGATTACCTTCCAAATTTTTAACCTCATTTCAAGGGATTGATAGTTCATTGTATTCTCCCATAAAGAATACAATAATTGTACTCCCAAAACCAAATTTGTATCATCCACATTCACTACATAAAAAAAGGTCAGTGATAGTATGATTTCCTATAGTAACTTGAAGCTTTGGAATCCATTTAGTGCAATCCATAGAATTGTTACCTGGAATGATGACTGTGAAACCATCAAGCATTTCAAATTGTAACTTTATCCTCTATACCAAGGCTGCATATATGAATTTATGAGTGGCTCCACCATCCAATAGAATAGTGACCTTTTGGCCTTGTATGTTACCCTTGAGATTCAAGGTGTGGAATCTAGGTACACCTGAGAGTACTGCAATTTTTCCTGTCTCATGAGTGGGATGCTCTTGTTCTACTATTTCATACACCTCTTCTTGGGATGCTAGTTTTTCTTCCTCCTCATCCTCCCCCTCTTCATCATCTTCAGAGAAAACTTCAATGTAGTGTGCCTTCCCCTTTGCACACTTATGTCCCGAAACCCTGGGATGGATGGCATGTGAAACATAGATTCTTTATTCTAATTTATTCTTTGCTTGGTACTCCTTTATTTTCATTGGAAAATGAGTCCTTTTTCCATGGTTTCTTACCTTACTTGAACTTGGAAGGGAAATTTGGCTTGGAGGGTATTTGGTTCTTGGCAACACATTCTGCAAAACTCTTGTCAAAGTCATGGCATTCTTCAATGTCACTGGCTTGTGCGATATAACAAGCCCTATCAAAGGTTATTTCAATCCTTTAGTAAATTTTAAAACCAAACTAACCATAGATACATCAGAAACAATTAATGAAATCTTTTCAAATTCTAACATATATGCTTCAGGAGTTCCAACTTGCTTCAATTGTCCTAGTTATTTGAAAGGAAGTTCAGGGTATTTCCTCTCAAATATATCCATTAATGCAATGGAGAAACAATCATAAGATAAAATATAATCATGTACCAAGGTTCTAATACCATGGAACCACCAATCACTAGCTTCCACTTCAAGATGCAAAATTTCCATTTTCAATGCATCTTCTTCAACCATAGGATTTAACTGAAAATACAAACTTAATTTTTGCAACCAAGCACTAGCATACATTTGGGAGGAACCATAAAAGGAAGGAATAGTTAATTTTCCCATGGGGTACTTTAATTCATGATTAAGAGGAGATTCCCTATTCCCACTTTCTCCTTGCTTAAACTAGATAGAAGCTCTAATGAACTAATTGAAAGGTAGGACTTTACTACATTCATCACTTAGTTGCTGCCAATCATTTGCTTCTTCCCTCATATCATAAGTAGTGTAAGGGCCTTATTTGGAATCTAAAAACTTATGTATTTCAGGTCTGGTCTGATTCTTTAACTCATGGGGTTGATTATGAGGTCCAGTCTTCTAAAAAATGGTTTCCCCATTGGTCGTATTCTCATTTTGAGGTGAACTACTACTACTCCCAGGTGTTGACTTCGCCGCAAATTGGCTAGCCAAAAATTCAAAACCTTGCGTGAAATGTTTGGTCATACCTTCAATATATGCTTTAATGAATGTTTTAAGGTCCTCATTATCTTCCTTGCCATCCAGTGTCTTCTCTTCCATTGTTAATGTCTCCGGTCTCATTTTCTAATGGAGGGAGTTCATAATAAGGAAACATGAATAGAGGACTCTAACATGTGCTAATATCATTCTATTATAATGCTATAATGACCCAATTCAAAAATTCCCAACAAAGGCAGAATTTGGGGAAAATTTGTCTTGACTAGTCTTGACTCTAGTGGATTCGAATGGCACAAGAGGGTATCAAATTTGGTAGGGACTGATATGGGGAGTCTTAGGAACAATAAATGGAATCTATGATAAATTTATCAAATTTTATAGACATATGCAACTTGATTTGGGATCACTGGAAAAATGGTAAAATTACTAGTAATTTGTGGTGCAATTCCCCCATAGGGTGTGAGAAGAAATGGCTCTCAAAATCCTATGTGACCCTCCCAAATTGTCAAATAGAGTATGGGGAATTTTATTAGACTTAATTTCATTTCATTTGGTATGGTTAAGAGTTCTTCAACATATATGTAAAGCTTCATATCCGAATGCATAAATTTAGTGATATTTGCTTAAGGGAAATGACATGTAATGGCTTAAATTTAACTCACAATTCGTACATATAATGGTTTAGAACAAAGAATAATGAATGTATACCATTAAAATAATATTAATATCTCACTAAAATTATATAACATTAGAGCCAAGTCGCAACATACATCAGATATACAACTCCATTAAAATGGGAAACCAACACATGGAAACTAGTCCTAACATAGCTTGAAAATGTGAACATTTGCATATGTATTTCTGCTGATTTAAAATTACAGAGAGGATGGGAGACATACTACAGAAAAATAAATCATTCACCCATGCTTGGGAATCAACAGGACTCAATAGGGAGCAACCACCATTCACACAAGTGCGTCATCATAGAGAAATGTTGAAATATTGAAGTGGGGATTGAGAGAATGGGAGGAGAGATGGGTCACGAACAGTAGCAGCCTCCTATATACAGTAAAAAAATACATTAATATCCAAGTTATAGTTCAGGGTGGCCTCTCCCATATCCAACTTGTATGAGAATCTCACTCTCTTGAAATTGGTTCACTAGGAGGGTAAGTGAGCACTCACTATGCAATGGACAAGCTCGTGCTTTCCAAAAATGCCAAAGAAAAATTCTCAAATGATAAAAATCCATTCTCATTCCTCATGACATATTTTTATAGACATAATAAGGTCATCCAAGGTCTAATTCACTCCCATAGGATTCCTCCAACTCATCCATGATGCTTCGTAACCCCCATGACACTTGTCCTTGTCCTCAACCCTTCATTGTCCTCCAAATATGAATTGTTGGAGACATTTACCACCTTACACACTCATTTTGGTCAATTTGGCCTAGTTACACCACTATCCTAAGTATTATTTGCTTAATTAACATCATTGGAACATTAAATGCCATCAACTAGATCACATCCATGCCTACCTTCAGTCAAGGAGGATAACTTAGCCTTCTCCTACTTTCGGGGAGGCTAACTGGAGCACTCCGGGAGTGATCTAAGTGGTATTAATGCACCTAATTTCTAACTAATGGTTACAATCAGTTAAATAGGGTAGTTAAGGTGCCTCCCTTCATTAAATTGATTATTTAATGATTATTTAATTACCTAGAGTAAACAGGGGCTCCTCCAACCACTTCTAATGGTCAGTTACACTTCAGTTAACCTCATTGGGGTTCATTGGAGTCATTGAATCGCTAACACTTAATGGTTGGCTTGATATGAAATGTGTATAATCTCTTTCAGTTGAGACTTAGTCATTTATTGCACTATGACTTCAGTTAGGACTCAGTGGAGCCAATTAGGGTTTTGATCAGTGGTTAACTTGAGTGTTGTCTGTGGCTTAAATTTAGTTAAGCTAGACTCACTCATTCAATTCAAATGACCTCCTTAGGAATTTGAATTTCTTCTCATTCATGCTTGTAGCATGACATTGTAATGTAATTTCTCATTCTTTGTGTGAATATACAGAGCGGCTACTCATTATGTAGTCCAATTACACCATTTCATGAGTTATTGGTTGATTAATATTTGATGAGACTGATTCTTATTCCCTAGATCAATGTGCAAGATTAATATGGTATCAGATCTCATGGTGGGATGAAGCTCTATCTCTCAAAAACGAGCTTTTTGACAGGTTTCTGCATGAAAATTGAGCAATAGCTCAAAAATCCAGCACTGGACCAGAAGCCAAGGCTTACCACTTAATACCCCAAGTAAAAAACTTGTTGATCAAGCTTGCTTGATTGACTATGCTGGGTGTGATGAAATCCTAAAATGTGCAGGCTGTATGACCTTACATTTCCCTTTCTGTTGTGATTTTCAGGTTTTCTATAGGTGAAGCATTCGCTCTAGCAGATCCAGATGGCCTCCTCAGTAGATATTTTGGCTCCATACAATTTCCACTAATGGAAAGGTGAAATGGAGATTCAGTTGTGCTCTAGAGGACTCTATAGAGTCACCATGGAAACTGAATATGAGCCTAGTTCTTCCATAGAAAAATCAAGATTCTTGAACAAGAAGGATGAAGCATTCAAGTTCTTGTGCCTCTCTATTTCCTGGGATCTTCTTTTCCATCTTGCGGGATTGAAGAATCCAAAAGAAATATGGGACAAATTGGAAAATCTATATGGAAATCAAGATGACTTAAGATTTTACCAGCTTGAAAATGAATTAATGTCTCTCCAACCCTCCAATTTCAAGACTCTGAATGACTTTTTTCACAAGGTTCAAGCACACTATTTTACTCTTGAAGTAATGCAAAGTGGAGAAGGCAGATGATCAGCTCATCCTCACCATGCTCTCCAAACTTGGGGCTTATTATTCAGTTTTTGTTTCTACATTCCGTGCGGGGAAGCTCACAACCCCTGGATGTAAGATGCCTACACTCAATGCCTTCATTGAGTCCCTAACAAGTGAACATGACAAGCTTGTCCAGATGGAGATCATCATATCTTCCTATGATCAATCCCTCCATGTATCAGGGCCCAAATATTTGAAGGGTAAAGGAAAGTAGTAGAAGAACCCAAAAACTAAATTTGATGCTCCTAAGCCTAGAGTTGAAAACCAGCAGCATGATGAGTCTTCCAACTCAAGGAAGAACAAAAGGAAAAGGGCACCATGGCAAGGAAAAATTCAAGTGTTCATACTGCAGGAAGGGCTTCCACCCTGGACATGCCTGCATGAAGAAGAAGCTTGATGAAGCTACCTCTCTCCTTGAGAGAAATCACATCAATCTTCCGGAAATCTTTCAGAGGAGAGATCAACAAGATCAGGAACCACAACATGAAAAAGGTCATGCCCTCATGGCAAACACTTCGAAGTCCAAAGCACTCTTGATTGATTCTGGAGCTTCAAACCACATAATGGATGGAGCTTCGAGACCGGAAAATCCATCCCCATCCACATGGGAGATGACTCCACCATCATTTCAGAAGGACAAGGTACTGTTGATCTTGAAAATGACTTTTTTTCAAATGTTTTGTATGTACCGTCTCTGGCATCAAAACTCCTTAGTGTCTATCAGATGACACATACTGGAGTGCCTAAGAGAGTTTCTTTCAGCCCAAATGATATTGAGATAACGGAGCTTGCATCTGGGAAACTCATTGCTAAAGGTCTTGCAAACCATCATGTAAGAGCCTATGAGTTCTCCCACTTTGTGCTGGATGCAAAGCCCACCACTCTGCTAACTCATGGAAATGAGGTTAGTACGCTGTGGCATGAAAGGTTTGGCCATCTAAATTTCAAATATTTGTATAAATTACAGAAAACTCCATGGTTGAAGGCCTCCCAGTCATCAAGGCAACCATTGGAAATTGCAAAGGCTGTGTGATTGGAAAACACCCTGAGCACAAGTTCGATCGGGGGAAGGCAAACCGAGCTACATGCATATTGGGGATGATACATTCTGATATCATTAGTCCAATTCCTATCACATCCATGAATGGATCAAGGTATCTTCTTAATTTTATTGATGATTTTTCAAGGTACACATGGGTCTTCTTTCTCAAAAATAAGTCTGAAGTATGTGAAAAATTTTCTGAATTGAAGGCCTTGATCGAAAATGCCTCTAGGATTAAGATAAAGATATTGAGATATGATAATGGAGGGGAGTATGTAAGTAATGATTTTCTACACATATTCTCCCAAATTGGTATTCAGTTCCAATATTCAATTCCCTACACTCCCCAGCAGAACGAAGTAGCGGAAAGGAAGAATCGGTCTCTCAAGGAGATGACCACCTGTATGTTGGAATAAAAAAATATTGCTGCAAATTTTTGGGCTGAAGACATGCATGCTATAGAATACATTTATAACATGGTTCCACACTCATCTATGAAAGGGAATACCCCTTTCTAAGCATACTTCGGACACAAGCCGGATGTGTCGAACCTGCGGGTGTTTGGGCCCACTGGATGGGCCTGGATTCCGCTTGATAAAAGAAGGAATTTGCAACCGCAAAGCATAGAATTTATGTTCATTGGGTATCCTGATGAATCAAAATAATTCCAGATACTAGATATCAAAACAAAACAGATCATCATCGAGAGAAGTGTCAAGTTCGATGAGCCTCTTTAGGAGGTGGAACTAGTGAAGGAGAAAATTGCTGAATTTCCTTCCTCTTCTACTGAATATTTGGATGATGAAATTGGGGGTGATGACCCTGATTTGGATCCTATTATTTATGATATTAATGTGTATCAATAATTAGATGCTGAATCAGAACCTGAAGTGCAGAATCATCTTCCTACATGGACCCGACAGACACTCTCCTCCGCAGGAGATAACATTGGAAATCCGGATGATCCAAGGAGAACCCAATCTGATTTTCAAAGAGCAGGTATTGCGCTCTCTTGTCCTGATAATTTGATGTCAAAAAATTGATATTTGATGATTATTTCATACCCAAAATCCTACTACCATGCTTGGAAGGATCCGATATGGAAAGTTTCCATGGATGAAGAGATGAATTCTCTTCAGAAAAACACTACTTGGGAGCTAGTTTCTCTTCCTCCGGGAAGGAAATTGGTTCAATGCAAGTGGGTGTTTTAGACCAAGGTTGCTGCTGATGGAAGCACCTGCAAATATAATGCAATTATGGTGTAAAAATTTTTCTCTCAGGTCCAAGGTGTGGACTACCATGGGACCTTTGCACCGATTGCAAAAATGGACTCCATCCACCTTGTTTTGGCAATTTCAGCATCTAAGCACTGGGAAGTGCGTCATATGGATGTTAAGTCATCCTTTCTACATGGAGATATTCATGAGGAGATATACATGAATCATCCTGAGGGCTACATCACTGATCCATCTTTGGTTTTCAAGGTAAAGAAGTCACTATACGGGTTAAAACAGGCCCCAAGAGAGTGGTATTCCAAGATGGATGCATTCCTTCTCTTGCAAAACTTCCAAAGGTGTAGATCAGATACAAATGTGTATTTACAAAAGTATGATGGTAATATTATTATTATTTATTTATATGTTGATGACTTATTGATCATAGGTAGCACAGTTTCCTCCATTTCAACCATCAAAACTGCTCTCCACAATGGCTTTGAAATGAGTGATTTGGGGATCCTAAAACAATTTTTGGGGCTCAAAATTGAGAAAAATTCTGATAAGATTATGGTCACTCAGTACAAATACATTTCATACCTATTAGTCAAGTTTAACATGGCTTATTTTAGTCCTGCACCATTCCCTTTCCTTTCAGGGATCAGCCTTGAAGAAGGAAAAAACACACCTCACATGGACTACACTATCTATCTATCGACAACTAATTGGTAGCTTGTTGTACTTGACACATTCTCATCCTGATATCTGTTATGCTATGAATTATGTATCAAGACACATGCAGCAGCCTCATGATATTCATTGGAAGGCACCGAAGAGGATCCTCCAGTATATTCAGGGAACCAGGACCTACAGCATTCACTATGCTGCAGACTCCGAGCTAGAGCTGGTTGGATACACAGATTATGATTGGGTGGATGATTCTATTGATCGGAAGTATAATTCCATATATGTATTCATGTTTAATGGTGGCCCCATTTTCTGGTATAGAAAAAAGTAGGCTGCCATAGCACTATCTTCAGTAGAGGCCGAGTATCGAGGAGCGGTGAATGCTTGCATCCAAGCAGTTTGGTTGCAAGGAATTCTTTCAGAGTTTGATATTGGTAGTACTTTTTCCACTATCCTCTTTTGTGACAATCAAAGTGCTATTAATATTTCCACAGATCCAGTTACCGGGCAGAGGACCAAGCATGTAGATATCCACATGCACTACATCAGGGAGCTAGTGCATGACAGGACCATCATTCTGCAATACTGCCCGACTGATGAGTAGATTGTAGACATCTTCACCAAGATATTTTCAAAAAATAATTTCACTCACCTCCATTCACTATTGGGGATGAGTTCATCAGGGTGATTCAGACTACTTTCAGTGTTCAGCTTGAGGGGGGGGGTTTCCCACTAGGTTTTCCCTCTTTTCCTCACTTAGTTTGTTTTTTAGCATTGTTTCAGTTTCAGCATTGTACAGGGTGACCTATGGCCTTAGTTGTCAGGTCCCTAGCATTTTTATGCATTTTATGTTTTCTAACTCCTCCTGAGTATAGCTTAAGGGGGGGTGTTGGAGACATTTACCACCTTACACACTCGTTTTGGTCAATTTGTCCTAGTTACACCACTATCCTAAGTATTATTGGCTTAATTAACATCAGTGGAGCATTAAATGTCATCAGCTAGATCACATCCATGCCTACCTTCATTCAAGGAGGATAACTTAGCCTTCTCTTACATTCGGGGACGCTAACTGGAGCACTCCGGGAGTGTTCTAAGTGATATTAATGCACCTAATTGCTAACTGATGGTTACAATCAGTTAAATAGTGAAGGTACCTCCCTTCATTAAATTGATTATTTAATGATTATTTAATGAACTGGAGTCAACAGGGGTACCTCCAACCACTTATGATGGTCAGTTACACTTTAGTTAACCTCATCGGGGTTCATTGGAGTCATTGAAGCACTAGCACTTGATGGTTGGCTTGCTATGACATATGTTTGATCTCTTTCAGTTGAGACTCAGTCATTTATTACACTCCAACTTTGGTTAGGGCTGAGTGGATCCAATTAGGGTTTTGATCAGTGGTTAAATTGAGTGTTGACTATGGCTTACATTCAGTTAATCTAGACTCACTCATTCAATTCGAATGACCTCCTTAGGAATTCGAATTGCTTCTCATTCATGCTTGTAGCATGAAATTGTAATGTAATTTCTCATTCTTTGTGTGAATATACAAAGTGGCTACTCATTCTATAGTCTGATTACACCATTTCATGAGTTATTTGTTGATTAATATTTGATGAGACTGATGTTTATTCCATAGAACAAATATTAATTAACAAATAACTCATGAAATGGTGTAATCAGGCTACAGAATGAGTAGCCACTCTGTATATTCACACAAAGAATGAGAAATTACATTACAATGTCATGCTACAAGCATGAATGAGAAGCAATTCGAATTCCTAAGGAGGTCATTTGAATTGAATGAGTGAGTCTAGCTTAACTAAATGTAAGCCACAGTCAACACTCAAGTTAACCACTGATCAAAACCCTAATTGGCTCCACTGAGCCCTAACTAAAGTCGAAGTGCAATAAATGACTGAGTCTCAACTGAAAGAGATTAGACACATGTCATAACAATCCAACCATCAAGTTCTAGCACTTCAATGACTCCAATGAACCCCAATGAGGTTAACTAAAGTGTAACTGACCATCAGAAGTGGTTGGAGGTGCCCCTGTTGACTCCAGTTCATTAAATAATCAATTTAATGAAGGGAGGCACCTTCACTGCCATGTTTAACTGATTGTAACCATTAGTTAGAAATTAGGTGCATTAATATCACTCAGATCACTCCCGGAGTGCTCCAGTTAGCCTCCCCGAATGTAGGAGAAGGCTAAGTTAGGGCAGTGAAGGCACCTCCCTTCATTAAATTGATTATTTAATGATTATTTAATGAACTGGAGTCAACAAGGATGCCTCCAACCACTTCTAATGGTCAGTTACACTTCAGTTAACCTCATCGGGGTTCATTAGAATCATTGAAGTGCTAGCACTTGATGGTTGTCTTGTTATGACATGTGTCTGATCTCTTTTAGTTGAGACTCAATCATTTATTTCAGTCTGACTTCAGTTAGGGCTCAGTGGAGCCAATTAGGGTTTTGATCAGTGGTTAACTTGAGTGTTGAATGTGGCTTACATTCAGTTAAGCTATACTCACTCATTCAATTCGAATGACCTCCTTAGAAATTAGAATTGCTTCTCATTCATTCTTTTAGCATGACATTGTAATGTAATTTCTCATTATTTGTGTGAATATAAAGAGTGGCTACTCATTCTGTATTCCGATTACACCATTTCATGAGTTATTTGTTGATTAATATTTGATAAGATTGATGTTTAGTCCCTAGATCAATGTGCAAGATTAATATGAATTGCTGCCACCAAACCCCAAGTGTGCCCTATTGGAGGATATTTTTGGCCCTGACATGTCATATTTTCACAGGTATGCAATCATGTCTACAATCAGGTTTGATTTTTAGTAGAATATTCCATCATTGTTGTCATAAAATGTAGGGAATCTCTTTCCAAGTGGCACTTAGTTTCTTCCTAACCTATTCCTCTTCCATGGGGAGTTACTCCTCTTCACCCACTTGAATCCTTGGGATCATGATATTTTAATTTACACCTCTTAAACTTCCAAGAACGTTCTATTACTCATAATTTTGAATTTGGGGTTAAGTCATGGCATGTGTAAGGAAGAATCTAGCAACCCAAGGTCTCCATGGACCTCCAAATGTACTTATGAAGCAATGCCACTTTATTTTCTCCATATTTATTATTTGCATGACCCAATTTAATGTATAAATGAAAAACTAAGGTTCTTGTTATTTTGGGTCCCATATATCCGTTATTGCAAGATTTAATGCCTCCTCCCCAACCTAGGGAACTAGTAGGTGGGTGAAACATTGCCAACTAGTAGTCTCATTGGGATGGGGACATGACAGATTCATCCACTAAAGTGCACACATTTATCTCAAGAAGATAGATCAAAGTAAAAGTACTAACAAATGGTTCATTTAGTAGTGTCCTTTAACTTGTGAAAAATCCAAATACTTCATGGCTTCAAATATTTTTCTTCTTTTATATGTTTTCTTCAAATACATGCGTTTTTCAAATGCACATACAAATTCCCAACAAAGTTCTAGTCAACAAAACAATAGCAGAAACTTGTAAGAAAGGAAAGAGAAATAGATTATGAGAAAGTGTAAAAAAGAAAAGAAAAATTGATTTCTTTGTAACCATGATTCTTTGAAATAATAATGACATTATTTGAAACTACAAATGACGACAAGCAAAGAGCAAACATGTCTCTCAAACTATTATTGCATGCAACATATTTTTTTGTTTCTCTTTTTGGATGTGGATAATATCAAAAGACTCTAGAGAAAGCGGAAGAAACAGTGTGGCCATTTCCAAATTCTTCTAGATATCTAGATCAACATGTGACAATAACACTAAAGATGCTTGGAAAATAACAAAGTTCTTAAAATTGGTTCATATGCAAAGGAATATATCCTAAGCATTATTTTTTAGATATTCTGTTTGTTTGTGTTTTTTTTCCTTTTGAAATCAAGCAAAGCTTAAAAGCCTCATTTGAAGTGGGTTTGGCCTAGATTGGATAGATTTTCTATTTCTCACCACTTCTACCCATCTATCATTTTTCATTTAGGGAAACACCTAAGGACTTTGCTTGGGATATGTATAGCCTTGGAAATAGGGGCATTGTTTTGCAAAAATGACATAGTGCTTAACCCTATGATTTGGGATTTGACACCTAAACAAGTGTTGGGATATTTTATGCATTGCATTGTTTGATAGATGTATTGACCTTATCTATCAGCGTACCTTGACATAAACCTTATTTTCAGATTGTGTGTTAAAGTATTGCATTGGCTCATGACCAATAAAACTATCAATTAGCATAAAAATACATTCTACAATGTCCCAAGATTGCAAGAAGAATGAAGTGAATTTCATTTAGACTAGATAGTAGAGTTGTGAGGATTTATACAACTATTTTCCATGTCGGTCAATAAATTATACAACCAAGTTATTTAAACTTTATACCTATTTACGGCCCATGGGAATCGCTAGAAGACAATGATTTTCTTCACCAAAATAAAATTTCAAAATCCAATAGGTAGGTTAGTAATTGCAATCATTGCAAGAGAATTAAGTTGTAGTAATCCTTTTCCAGTTCCTTTATCATGTCATTCAATGCGACCCAACTCAAAAAAAAGTAAACATTGTGTGCACATAAAGCACTCCTGCAATATGTTTGTTTCCATCTATGATACTCAACCTCCATCATTTATATGATTGGGTTGCATATGTCCTAAGATAAAGTAAAGACACATTTATGTTTAGGGTTCCATAGTGGAGTATCCTTGAGTACATTACTTCCTACAATCATGGGAGTAGTGAGAATCCGTTGAATACCAACTTCTCCAACTTCTTCACAATTAGCGATTTCTACACAACTTTCACAATTCGTTGGATGATGTAATTCAAATTTCAAGCATTGTAAGGCAAAGAGGAATATTGTCAAATTTAATTTTAAATCACTAAATTATATTTAGTTCATTGCAAATGTGGTGTCCAGAAAAATGAAAAAGGGATTAACATTGGTGTTCACAAATGTGACAAAAAAATACTGACGACCCGAAATATTCACCACATAGAAAAGGAAGTGTTGTCGAATGCAATGATATTCAAAACAATAATATTTTGTAAAACAAGGTTGATATCAATTAATTCTCAGATCTAGAAAATTCATTAAAACATAACAACCACTTACAATAACTTGTGGACCATCTATTGATGATGGAATAAGTCTCTATATGACCAAGTAGTGATATATGTCAAGAGAAACACCTTGCACACTTTACAAACCTCTTATTTATCACCATTACAGACTGTATATGGTCCTTTATCGGTACACGAGATGGATTTAATGTCAATTTGACTATACAATAGCAATTTGATGCTTCTAGGAAGTATGTAGTAGGTTTACTATCTCCCAAATGATCACTATGATGAACAATAATGACTCCAGATTCCTTTTGGAACACAATACTAGAGTTTGTTAGACTTTTTCAAGCGACTAGGATGTCTTATAAGGGGAAACAATTGCACTAAAAAGGAATTAATACCACACAGTGAAATATTTGTTCCAAGAACTCATCCTTCTTAGACTTAATGATTACAAATATAGAAATAGAATAAGCATATCCATAGTTATATGCTATATAAGTCAGGACAGGTATTGTGTTGCTAATATGGCCTCTCTATTACAAGATGTATACAGACAATGGTGAACACTACCTAGAAACTCCATATAAAATGTATCTCATCGACATATGAACCTCTACAATCATAATCAAATAAAACAATGCGCAAGAATTCTTAACCCTAGGAACCCTTTAGTGGATGGGTGCTCCTCTCAAAAAACATGCAAGGACAAGTGTGAGTACGTTGCAATTGTAACCTTGTCTCATGGTGCATCTTTTAAGTAGAAATAATTATAATAGATGATGAAAATACAACACTTCCATCTTCACCTTGGTTATTTGTAGTTGCATTTACATTTTCTATAACACACAAGTTAGGTAACGATCATAAAATCCATTATTGCATATTCTTACACAATGATACACTTCTTGTTTTCCAATTTTAATATAGGATATCAACTTTGAACATTTTTCATGTGTTCTAAGATTCCCACCTTCTAGTATTAGGGAGAAAAGAGAAGCTAGATATATAACCTAAAATATTATTCCAAAGTTCTCCTAGCAAAGTATAGTCTCAAAAGAGGTGTTTAGAAATTTTCCTTTTTCCCATGCAAGCGACATTTAAATTATGGAAGATCTAAGTATTATATATATATATATATATATATATATATATATAGAGAGAGAGAGAGAGAGAGAGAGAGAGAGAGAGAGAGAGAGAGAGAATCCACCAAGCACCAAGAGCCTTTTTCTAAGGTCCAAAAAAACATAAACATTAACGATTTTGGGGTTGAAAAATATAGAAAGAGAGACAGGATTGAAGAAGATAAAAATGCGATAGGCATCATTGTTGTATTCATAGGTAATAAAATGGCTACAATTGATCTTGGCCTAGCAAACATTGAGCCTGAGGCAAGGCCTAAAAGGATTTTCATTTCTAATGACCATTTTGCAATAGCCATGTTGGCTACAAATATCCTAATTAATCTCTTATCAACATAGCTCAGCTTCAAAAGTAGCAAGCTTTCAACTATGCATATGTGATTCAATAACTAATGGCATTAAATATTTAGATTTTATTGATCCCTATCAATATCTATTTTTAATACCCCCCATTTTGACCTTTAGAATGCAGTGGATTTTTATGTAAATATTGTATATGTGCCTTGTATGAAATCCTAGCATCGATCGCAAGGCCAAGGCCCTTCTACAGAATGCACGGGTTTTAAAGGCATGTATTTTATATTTCATTATCTATGTGCTAGTAAGCCATGGAAAATTATATATGCATGCAAATATTCTTAATACAAATAAAAATACCAAGAGCTAGCTATGGAAGCAACTAATGAGGGGGGCATGTGTATCCACTAGGGAGAGGTGAGGGGGTTATGGGATTGAACCATGTGTTTCCAATTGTTATCTTGAGAACTAATCTTGACTATCCATGTTGCCATTTATTTCTGTTGTAAGGAAGTAGTTGGGGAAATCAGCTCATAAAATTAATGGAGCATGGGAAACCTAGAATTTCATATGGTTGAGTATGGGATCCGTTTACTTGACCCATAAGTCATCTCCTTCATGGGAATTCATTTTTCACTTTCCCCAATCCATTTCTGAACAAGGAGAGAGCATTTTGGGGCCAACAATGCATTCCGAGTAGTGTAATTTGTAGAAATCACAACTTGGAAAGAACCCACGTTTTGAAGTGCCAAAAAATCCCATAATTTCACGTGAGTAAAATCCAGTGGGGGATCTAGAGATATAAACCCCAAGGAGAAATTGAGATTTCAAGAAACCCAAAAAACCGTGGAAAAATACATATTTAGAAGCCCAAAAGTGAAATTTTGTGTTTGACAGTCATATGCCCAGAAATTGGAAAATCCAAGAGTGGACTAAAGAGGGAGTGAGGCCAGAGGTTGGAATTGCTTGATAAACATAGTGAAGGTAAGAATATATGAGGATTTAGTTGCTTAGACCTTTCTATGCCTACCCTAAAGAGCATTGGAGGGAAGGGGGTCCCGAGGGACTTTGTAGAAGAGAAAGGGACCTTTCTTATGTTAGGTGTGGTAGGTAATGTAGGTGCCAAGTCTGTTTGAAGTCCAATTGAGATGCATGTAGCTTTGTGGTTGAGCTCACTATCTTAGCTATCTATTTCTTTACCTCCCTACATTCCTCACAGTCCTAGTTGTGTGTTGGATTAGCATGAATACTTGCACCTATGTCTATGAGTGGGCCCGAGTAGTTCCTCCTTAGTGGGTACAAAACCCAACTCGTGGGTGGTATCTTAGCTGAGAGAATATAGGTTGGACAAAGATTTACAGTTGGGTGGACCGTTACTCTCCCATATATAGTTTCTTGGATGAAGTTAAGTTAAAGAAAAGTGTTTATTGCTATCTCTGTTTATGCTTAATTTATGTGTTATGAATTACTATTAATCACATTAAATTGAATGAACAGACCTAGCATGAGCTATTCAGTTGGATGCCTGTAAATAACATAAAAATGGTTTTGTTGTTATGCACAATTTATTTGTTATGTTTGTGATGAACATTTTGGTAAAAACATGATGTGTGTGTGCATTAAGAATGTTAATTACATTGTATATGCTTAATATGAATTGCACGTGCATTTAGTTCTTAATCAATTTTATATTATGGTCATGCAGGCGATATTATAGGACACCCCTACTTTGGTCATGTCTCCCTTCATGGTCGGTTTGATGGGAGGGGACGTGACTAAGTGGTATCAGAGCAAATGGTTGCAACAATGGGGCTATTTGGGCCGAAATCTACATTTTACAGTAGAAAATCATAATTGCACAAGAAGTGTTGATGAAGGTTGGGTGAAATTATGAGTTAAATAATGGAAAAAGATCAAAGTATTTAGATGTTGCAGAGGATCACAACGTTTCATAGATCTTGTTGAGAACTTTTCAACAACACCCATTTCATCAAAAACAAATTTTGGATGTGGAAGATATTGACATGAGAAGTTGACAGTAATATGGGCATCTTTCTGACTTTTGACTTCCACCATCGGAATCGGAAGGGTGGAGGGTTCATTGATTGTTACCATTTAGATGGCTTTGAATTCCAACTACCGACGTACGAAAGGTGGTAGTCGAAGTCAAGAGATCGAGGTGATATTTTTTGGAAGCCATTCTATTATTATGACTTCTGACTCTAAAGAGTAACGAAGGTAGTAATCGGAGTCGAGAAGTCAATGTAGCTTCATTTGGGATTTGTTTTGCACTTTTGAATCCCGCCATATGGAATATAGTAGTCAAATTTGGGAGGTTGGGAAGGGTTGTGGAGGAGGAGTTTTACACTTCCAATTTCTGACTTCCGACATATGGAAGATAAAATTCAGATTTGGTAAGTAAAAAATGGTTCATTACATACCAATAGTGCATTCTAAATTGATCAGAAAATTCTGAAGGTCTTCAAAAATATTTGGGGTTGGCACGTCACGTCTAAATTTTTTTTATAGAGCTCGAAAATTGTTTTAGGCATAACAAGAGCAATTCAACTTGGAATCAGATGAGATCTCAGTCCTTTGGATTCCATTGGGGAATGTCACAAAAGAACCAGTGAGTGACCCAATCCCATTTTGCTCCAATTTGGTCAAACTTTCAAATTTATCACTTTCAAAGATCGGTGTCCCAAAGCTCGATAGAAGCTCAGATTGGGGTGAAATTGTTATGGCATGGTCATGGACTAGGAATGCAACTAAATTTTGAATCTTGGAGCAAAGTTCCAAGGGGTGTGAAGCCAGGATGCTAAATACGGCCAAAAATCACTATTCCGGAGCATTTTTGGGGATTTTGAAAAGATTGGAGGAAAAAGTGACCCTAGATGTCGAAACCAAGAATTTTTTTGAATTCAACATTTCATCTACTCATCAAATAAGAAAATTTTCAATGGACAGTTTTTCCAGAAATTCTTGGTTTGGGAGATAGCCAGTTTTAGGTGAAAATTTGAAAATTGTGAAAAACTGCAAAAGTCCAAAGTAGTCAAACCAAGAGTTTTAGAGCGGGTGACTAGAAGGTCAAATCAAAGATATAAAAGATGATGAGTGTTCATTGCTGTATGTACTAATTTCTCCTGGTAGAAATATTTTCCCATTTCTCTCTATAGATACTTCTACAAGCAGTTGAACGGTTGGCCTCTCGGGCTAACTCCAACTATTGAAAAAAGTGCAGAATTGGGCAAAATTGACATTTTTGAAGTAATGCAAATTCCATATCCCAAATAAGAATGGAGTAGGAGGATAGGCATTGGAAATTTTATCCAGAGGGGAAAAATGGCACATGATTAGAACCTAAATTAGGAAGTCTGGTGTCTCAGAGATTACGACAGAAAAGTGCCTTTGACCTTGTTTTGACAAAAAAAAAGGTCCATTAAGACTAGTTTCCAGAATTGTGTAAATGGGTGAAAAGAAAAGAAGGCATAAGAAACATGTGAATTATTCCATGAGTCTAATTCTATTAAATCATATTGTTTTTATGTTTTTACATGCATTCCTAATATTTCTAATAAATATCTCTATTATGCACAGTTTTAGCAGTTGTTAAGCTTTGAATATTTGTAGAAGAGGGAAGAGGGCAAAGACAAAGAGTCTCCAAAAAAAAATGGTGACCATGAATGATACTTGAGATCCTTATGAACATGATGAAGATTCCCTATGAAAAAATATGCAAGACAAAAATGTTGAAAGTGAGTCAAATGGGAGAAGAGAGAAAATCACTCCTCAAGATTTGGTTGAAACCATGATAAGAATCAATGAAAGATTAATGAAGTCTCAGGAAGAGAAGAGCTATTTTTTATATCGTCATTGATATGAATCAAGGGATAAACCTTGGGTCCAATCCAAGAAATGTGGGCAAAGAAGGAATAAATGCATAGAGCTTCTCTAGAGTTCTCTCTAGGAAGAGGACTCCAAGCCCAAGAAAGAGTTATATGAGTAAAAAATGTAGAATACCCTCCTCAAGATATTATTCTAGAAGGTTATGTGACTCCAGAGGTTCTCGAAGTATCCCAAAGCATACTTCTAGCAGGTTTGAAGGAAGAAGGAAATTCAAAATAATTTCACATGGATAATTTAGGAAGGCAAAGCCTCCCACATTTGATGGAGAGAGTAAGACAGGTCAAGATGCAGAGGAATGGTCTCTTGGAATGAAAAAGTATTTTAGAATACATGATTATTGAATCAATTAAAAGGCCATAATTGCCATTTACAATCTAAATGGTAGAGCTTCAATTTGGTGGGAGCATCTCATGCAAGTAAAATGAATCAAGGAAAGAAAGTTGGGAACATTATAAGAAGTATTTCAAGGAAAAATACTTATCAATTAGGTATTATGAAAATAAGAGGAAGGATTTCAATGAACTGAAGCTAGGACAAAAATATATGGAAGAGCATGTCCATAATTTTTTGGAATTGTTGAGGTATGTATATTACATCAAAGATGAAATAGTAAAATCCAATGCTTCTTTGGAATTCTACCTCAAAATTTTAGAGATAAGATTGAGTTTGTTAATCCTCCAACTCTTGGTGAAGCCATTAGGATGTCAATGCATTGCTATGAGAAGAGCAAAGTAAAATCATAGGTTCATATAGAAAGGAAAGAAAATCCAAAAGGGAGGTTTTACCAAAGGATAAGTGGATTTAAGCCACCATTTAAAAATAATCCAAGGAATTTCCCAAAGGACTAGCAAGCACAAAGTGGAACTAAGCCATCATTAGCAGCATAAAAAGGACCAAAAGGACCTCTTCAGTGTTGGGGACGTGGAGAACCCCACATGCAAAAGGACTGTCCACATCGGAAAGATAACTCTTGATTATTGGATAAATTAGAAGCGGTAGTTATAGTAGAAGATATGGAAAAATAAACTCCACAAATTTATGCAGTGTTGGATAAACATCAAGCAGACCATCAATCAACAGTAGTTGAAGTTGGAGGTAATATTTCTCAGCAATCTATTTCTGTTTTGATTGATCCAGGTTCTACTCATAGTTATCTTTCCCCAAAAGTGGTTGAAAATTTCTCTCTTGGAAAGGAAAAGCATAATAAATCATGGTTAGTTCAATTATCCATAGGGACAAAATGAAAAGTGAGTGAAGTAGTAATGGATTTCCCCATAGAGTTGAATGGACTCTTCACAAAAGCAATTCTAAATATCCTACCATTGCGATCCTATTATGTTCTTATTGGCATGGACTGGTTGGAAAGACATAGAGCCAAGGAAGACTATTATGAAAAATTTATTGAAGGCATTGATGAAGAAGGAATTATGCCAAGGTTGGTAAGAGGGATTCCCAAGAAAGTTTTAGTAAGGCAGATTTTAGCCTTACAGTTAAGAAAATTTTACAAGAAGTATTGTTAATTGTATGAAGCCCATATATCATATTCTCTTGAGGAAAAAGGCCCAAATAGAATATATTCATTGTTGCAAGTGTTGGGACTACCACCAAAAAGAGACATTGATTTTACAATCGATCTTGTTCCAAGGGCAACACCAGTTTCCAAAGTTCCTTATAGAATGAGCACATCGGAATTGGTAGAATTAAATATGCATCTACAAGAATTGATGGAAATTTTTTTATAAGTCCAAGTGTGTCTCCATGGGGAGCATCAATGTTATTTGTAAAAAAGAAGAATGGGACTTTAAGGTTGTATATTGATTACAAGAAGCTAAATAAAGTGACAATCAAGAATAAGTACCCACATCCCATAATTGATGATTTGTTTGATCAAATGAAGGAAGCCAAAGTATTTTCAAAAATTGACTTGAGATAAAGGTATCATCAAGTGAGGATAAAGGAAGAGGACATTCACAGGAAATATTTCTGGATAAGATATGGCCATTATGAGTTCACGGTGGTGGCATTTAAACTTACCAATGCACCCGCGACATTCATGTACCTCATGAATAGTGTTTTGAGAAAGTATTTAGACAGGTTTGTGTTGGTGTTCTTGGATAAAATTATTGTTTATTAAAAGAATAAATAAGAGCACAAGGAACATCCAAGGATGGCGTTGCAAGTTATTAGAGAGAACCAATTGTATTCAAAGTTAAGTAAGTGTACAATATTTGGGCCATGTCATCTCAACAGAAGGAATTGCAATGGATCCGGAAAAGATTGAAGCCATAATGGATTATCCTACTCCAAAGAATGTTACATATGTTAGATCTTTCATGGGTCTTGAAAGCTACTATAGAAGGTTCATTGAAGGATTCTCCAAGATTGCTCATCCAAATACATCATTGCAAAGGAAGAATGCAAAGTTCGTATGGTCTGAAAATGTGAAGAAAAATTTCAGTAGTTGAATAAGTTACTTACCATCACTCCCATTGTAAAGATTACAGATTGAAAGAAGGATTTTTTAGTGTGCACAGATGCTTGCATTGAAGGATTAGGTGTATTTTTTGTGCAAGAAGGGTTTGTGATTTGCTATGAGTCAAAAAAATTAAAAGGAGCATGAAAATAATTATGCAACTAATGATTAAGAATTAGCAACTATAGTACATGCTCTCAATATGTGGAGACATTATTTGTTGGGAAGAAGATTTGAGCTTAGGACAGACCACATGAGCTTAAAGTATTTGATTGACCATCCAAGCTTGAATGCTAGGCCATATAGGTGGATGGAATTTCTATGTGAATTTGATTTTGAAATCAAGCATGTAAAATGGAAAGAGAATAAGATTGCAGACACCCTTAGCAGAAAATTTCATGTAGCAACATCAAGTGTATGCAAATCAGTTTTGAGTACAAGAGTTCTAGAATCCCAAAACAATGATGGAACTTACCTTCAAGTCAAAGACAAATTGCAGCAAGGAAAATTTGATGAAAATTATGAAGGATATCAGCTCGGGGAATATGATATTCTTATTTATAAAGGCATACTGTACATTTCAAATTGTGCATATTTAAAGAAGTTTGTGATGGATGAAATTCATCAAACACCTTAATCTGTACATTTCGGATATCAAAAGACAATAACAACCATAAGGAAGCAATATTTTTGGCATGGAATGAAGAATGACATAGAAGAATACATTTCTCAATGTCAAAAGTGCCAACAAGTCAAGGCAGAGCACCAACATCCAACAGGACTATTGTAGCCCTTTCCTATTCTGAAATGGAAGTGAGAGATAATTTCTATGGACTTTATAGCATGTTTACCAATGACAGTGAAGAAGCATGATTCAATTATGGTTGTGGTGTACAAGATATCAAAGATAGCTTATTTTATTCCAGTCAAGTCCACTCATAAAGCAAGTGACATAGAAAATATTTTCATGAAGGAAATATTTACATTGCATGGATTTCCCAAGGAAATAGTTTCAGATCAGGATGTAAAGTACTTCACTTCCAAATTTTGGAAAGGGTTATTTCAGGATTTTGGAACTCAGCTGAATTTCAGTACATCATATCATCCGCAAACAAATATCCAAACCGAGAGAGTGAATCAAGTTCTTGGAGACATGTTGAGAATGTATGTGATGGATAAACCATCCAAGTGGGAGGATTGCCTTCACTTGGTATAATTCGAATACAATAATAAACATCGAGCATCATTGGGAATGAGACCATTTGAAGCATTGTATGGTAAAGGATGCAAAACTCTAGTAAATTTTGATAGTCCAGTGAACAGGGTAGTACTTGGTCCATAAATGCTAGAGGAAATGGAACAAGAAATTGTTAATATCAGGCAGAATTTAAGGGTAGCTCAGGATAGGAAGAAGATCTATGAATATTTGAAAAGAGTGCATAAGGAATTTGAAATTGGGGATCATGTTTATTTAAGAGTGAAACCAAATAAAAGATCCCTAAAGTTAGTAATTTGTTCCAAGCTAGCACCAAGATATTGTGGTCCATTCGAGGTCCTTGATAGGATAGGACCAGTTGCATATAGGATTGCATTTCCTGCTAACATGAGATATCATAATGTTTTCCATGTTTCTTTGTGTAAGAAGTATGTACATGATCCTATTCACATAATTGATTAGAATGTGATACAGGTGGAACCCGAGGGAGAGATCCAAGTGGATGTTGTGCACATCCTCGAAAAGATGGTGACATTGATTTAGAACCAAGACATCGGGAAGGGAAAGGTGCAATGGAAGCACCTTGGTATCGATGAGGCTACATGGGATATATAGGATTCCATGAAAGAGTCATACCCATTTTTGTTCAATTTTTGAGAACACCAAGGATAGTGTTGTTCTAAGGGGGGGGGGTGGAATGTAATACCCCCATTTTGAACTTTAGAATGCAGTGGCTTTGTATGTAAATATTGCACATATGCCTTGTATGAAATCCTAGTGTGGAGCTCAAGGACAAGGCCCTGCTAGTGAATGCTTGGATTTTAAAGGAATGTATTTTATACTTCGTTAACCATATGCTAATAAGCCATGGAAAAGTGTATATGCATGTAAATATTCTTAATACAAATAAATATACCAAGAGATGGATATGGAAGAAAATAAATGAGGGGGACATGTGTATCCACTATGGATAGGTGAGGAGGTTATGGGATTGAAACATGTTTTTCCAATCATTATCTTAAGAACCCATATTGACTAGCCATGTTTCCATTTATTTATGTTGTAAGGAAGTAGTTGGGGAAATCAACTCATAAAATCAATGGAGCATTGGAAACCCATAATTTTGTATGGCTGAGTATTGGCTCATTTTACTTGACCCATAATCCATCTCCTTCATGGGAATTCCTTTTTCACCTTCCCCAATCCATTTTTGAACAAGGAGAGAGCATTTCAGAGCCAGCAATGCATTCCCAACAGTGTAATTTGTAGAAATCACCACTTGGAAAGAACCCATGTTTTGAAGTGCCAAAAATTCCTAGAATTTCATGTGAGGAGTAAAATATAGTGGGAGATCCATAGATATAAACCCCAGAGAAAAATTGAGGGTAAGAAGCCCAAACATCCATGGAAAAACCTCGATTTGGAAGCCCGAAAGTGAATTTTTTTGTTTGGCGGTCCTATTCCCAAAAATTGGAAAATCCAAGAGTGGACTGAAGAGGGAGTGAGATCATAGGTTGGAATTGCTTGATAAACCCAGTGAAGGAAATAATATTTGAGGATTTAGCTGCTTGGAGCTTTATATTCCCATTGTGAAGAGAACTAAAGGGAAGGGGCAATTGAAGGACTATATAGCAGAGAAGAGGACCTTCCTTGTGTTGGGTGTGGTAGGTAATGTGGGTACCAAGACTATTTGAAGTCCAATTGAGATTCTTGTAGCTATTTGGTTGATCTCATTGGCTTAGTTATCTCCTTCCCTGCCTCCCTAGTTTCCTAACAATCCCAATTGTGTGTTGGATTATCATGAATACTTGTGCCTATGGCTATGAGTGGGTGAGTGTAGTTCCTCCTTAATGTGTACACAAACCAGCTTGGGGGTGCTCTCTCAGCTAAAATAATATAGGTTGGATAGAGACCTATGGTTGGGTGGAACGTTTCTCTCCCATAGCCAATTGCTTGGACGACTTCAGTTAAAGATAAGTGTTTATTGCTATCTATGTTTATTCTTAATTTATGTGTTATGAATGATTGTTAATCTCATTAAATTGAATGAACAGACCCATCATGAACTATTCAGTTGGATGCCTGTAAATAACATAAAAATGGTTTTGTTGTTATGAATGTTTTATTTGTTATGTGTGTGATGAACATGTTGGTAACAACATGTTGTGTGTGCATTAAGAATTTTAATATGGTGTATATGCTGAATATGAATTTCACATACATTTAATTGTTAATGAATTTTATAATATGATTGTGGAGGCGAGATTATAGCATGCCCCTACTTCTCTCATGTCTCCCTCCATGGTCGGTTTGATGGGAGGGGAAATGACACTATTTAGATGATTTTATATAGTTAAAAAATATTTAACAGATTCAATTATTTACAATAATTTTGATTAAAGATGTTTGAACAACTTGTTTCATGTATTTCACAAGTTATTTTGAGAATCCGATTATAGAAAATGTAGTTTCATTCATTTAAGGAAATATGTCTAAGGTATCCTTCCTTTCGCTTGTGTTTCTTTGTAAGTATTTCAAATCTATCACAAGTTATTGTTGAGTGGGATGTAAAGATATCTTGATTCTAGGGGTTAGTTAACGTAAACTTGGTTCAATCTAATGTTATTTGAAAGTATACTTGTATACTATCGATTGTCATGCTGATTACAGCATCGGTTTTATTATCATAGTCACACCTTTGTAAGATTCCTTTGACCTTACAAATTCTAGACTATTTCCCATCAACCAGAACCATAGTTTCATGGACTCCTACTGCATTGTTTCTTGCTTGACCTTTTTTTTTTTATCATTGTGGACCAAGAAAGTGGTTGTGAACCCTCTACAATATTAAAAAAAAAAAATTCATTAGATTCAAAGAAACTGAACATATAAAAAACAACAAAAAGTAGTTCAATCTGAACTAGAATGAGTATCATTGAAAGAATCTAAAAGCTAGTGTGCATGGCATCAACCTTCCCAGAATCATCACGTGCACATACTAAACAAGCCCCAATTCCAACTGCACAATATGCACATACATGCAAAATAGAATCCTTTATCCACTCTTGGATCTCACCCTACAACAAATAAGGCCCATATAAACCCTAACCACTTAAAATCCAATGCGCATGGAATAAACCTTTCAAGAATCATCACTTGCACATATAAAACAAACCCCAATTCCAACTTCAGACTCTGCACATATATGCAGAACATAAGCCTTCATTAACCCTTGGATCTCATCTTACCACACATTATTTTCTAGATACAACCCGCAATACTTGGTCCACAATATAAAAAATTTAGAGCACAAGGGTCCCTAATATAAAAATTTCTAAGCATTCCAACAAAAACGTGTTCATATATCCGAACCATATTTTGAGCTTCAATTTTTAGCTAGACTTTACATGTTTAAGAAGGATATAGATTCTCTGAAACATTGAACCAAGATAGTATTTTTGGAAGTCATGGCCTATGCAGGTTGAGGATTCCTCTATGCCCACTCTTTGTATCCTAAATATGTTGATCTTGATGTACATGTTTATGGATTTTTTAACAAAATATAAGATGCATTTTCAAAAAAGAAAATGTTCATAATATTTATCAGAAAAGGGAAAAACAAATGTTCCTAATCTTTATCAATTCCCACTCCCTAGAATTGATGCAAAACCTTGAGTGTTTAATAACTTCAACTTAGCAAATTCCCATGTTGTTGTTTTCTATTCTCCTAGGTTCATGTTGGTCTTGAAATATGCAAAGGAGAAGAGGACAAAATACATCCCATCAAAAAAAAAAATTATGAATATGTCCCTCACTTTACCTTTCTTATTTGCAATGATAAGAATAGTTCACAATGTTTAGAACATCGTGGTTTCAAAGGAAACCATCTCCTTTTATTATTGGCTTTTTCTCAGGATCTACTTCTTTTGACTGTGGCTTACAGGATTTCGTATATAAAAAGAGCAAGGACATAAATAAAAAGAACAGTGAAAACATGCATGAATATGAGAAAAGTAGAGATGGCTATGTTCTAAGGGAAAATGTTCTTGGGATCAAATATTCTAATTGGAAACTAATTGATGTGGGCTTGGCTACAATCCATTTGTTTCGGTCATACAATTTCCACTATGAGCCAGGAAAATATTTGTTTGATTTGCTTGTCGTATTATTACATTATATATATATATA